>JAOQGN010150827.1:0-11356 GCA_027564295.1 Himantozoum antarcticum | reverse complement strand
CACCCAGTAAATATTTGTTTACCCCCACTACGTTGGGGCTACCACTACACCACTGCGTGCAGCCCATAGATATGAATATTCTGACGACTCCACCCCGAGTTATACAGGGATCACCAATCTACGAGCGCGGCACATCTCCACACCCAATGTGCAGCCTATCAAAAACGGACTAACAGAGGGAGGCAAGACTATTGCTATTAGCCGATCGTAACATCTGATGAAGTTCAATATCTGATCTATGCAATAATTGCAGCTTGTTCGCCAACTTAATCTCTCAAGTTGGTCGCCAACTCAATCCTTCAAGTTGCAACGCACCAGCTCCAAATTTGAATTGATGCAAAAAATGTAACTAATGATCAAAGGATATGAGCATTCCCAGACAGACGGAGTATATTCATCATTTTGCCGAGTTGTGTGTATTATTTTGGCATACCACAGCCAGCATCCCGACCATAACATAATAGTGTAGACAGTTTAGTTGTAGTCACAGATTTATATTAGGACATTCCACGTGAAATCATGAATACAGAATGACCAATTCTTGAGTGTTGCTGTAGTGAATCATTTCATTGATGTAGTATTCTGGGAAGAAATATCTGATAAGTAGCCAGGTAGGAGACATTGTGATTTAATCCTGGAGGCAGCTATCAGTCTCTACTGCAGACAGCAAATCTGAAATAAGTGAAACAGTAACCTTACTACACAAAAATAATACAAGCCATTGGGAGTTATCCATCCTATGCAAAGAGAAGACAACCTCGATGTTGCACAGCATAGGCAATGCATATAAATTTGAAATGACTAGTTCAATACCAACTGCCGAGTAAAAGTATAGTATAGAAAAAAGCCTGTTCAAACACCTACTTATTTAGACGGACTAAAGCATGGAATATTGCGGACCCGATAAGGATCGCCGACAGCAAGCAGGAAGGAATATTTGTGTACGTGACATCATGAGCACAGGGAAATGGGACTTGCTAATTGTGCATTCGAACATTGCTGAACCGCATTGCCAAGCTATCTGCGTAAAAACACATCGCCATCCGGCCAGGTAAACCAAGCCATATTGTTAAACAAATGCCCATGACGGCAACACTTACCCTGTGGCAACAATCTTTATAAAGTAGCACATATCTGTGTGTATGCCATGCACGCCTTGGTGACAGCGCGCTGGAGTAAGCTACAATGTGTGCCATATCGTTTTCCGATTATATCTAAACTGAGATATAGAGTAAACTCGCCGTTTCATGTTTTCGGCTCCCAGACATCCATGCAACCACCTATAAAACATTGAGCACGAACTCAATAGCACGCTGGAAGTAGTGGATACAAAGAAAATGCTGTCAGATATGTGATCATATGTAGGCGGTTTTCTGTACCATACAATTTGTCAAGGAAACGTCTGAGCTGCCATTTGTAAACGGTCTATTATCTGGACTGGGCAACATAAGATGAAACTTAATTACGTAGCGGGTGAATCAAGCTATACAGTAGCCAATTTACAAGATGGCCAACCGTGTCTATGTATTTACACGACTTCCAAACAAACTTACCATAACTAAGAGAAATATCTCATCTCTGTCAAGTAATCATGCACCGACTTTACTACGAGGCTTTTCAGATCACGGTGTAAACTGATATGTAGGTAGGCTCTCCAGTTTCCAACCAGCACGAATTCAACTGGCTATAAAACATTTTACAAAAATGTTCAACCATGGGATGGTAGTTGGCTGGATCACCGACAGGAGTGATAAATGATCAAGTAGTTAAGAAATGGCTGAGGGGAGCTGAGGGGGAGAGATATGCCGGTGAACAATCACCTACAACCATGCAATGTAATTAACTGGTCAGTTTATTGACCGAATAAGTGGAGGATAGAAAATGCTGACAGAAGTGCGACCAGATGTACTTGACTCAGCTACGAGGGTTTTCAGATCACGGTGTAAACTGATATGTAGGTAGCCTCTCCAGTTTCCATCAAACACGAATTCCGCTGGTTATAAAATATTTTACAAAAATGTTCAACCATGGGATGCTAGTTAACTGATCAGTTGGCTGGATGACTAACAGGATTGATAAATGATCAAGTATGTTCAGAAATATGATATGAAATGCTGAGAAGATGGAGGCTGAGGGGGAGAGATATGCCGGTGAACAACCACTTACAAAACATCAAACAGTAACATTGAACCATGCAATGTAATTAATTGGTAAGTTTATTGACTGAAAAAGTGGAGGATAGACAATGCTGACAGAAGTGCGACCATATGTAGGCTGATAGATGGAGAAAAATGGAGAGAGAGAAAGATATTGATAGGTATAGATGATGGAAACTTAAAAGGCAACAATGATAATAGAACATCAGAGCAGCGAGGCTATCTTGATACACAAATTTAGCCAATATAGTCATGCATACATACGGATGGTTGGATAGATAGAAACAAAGCAATTGTGGCAAATAACAATAACACGTAAAAAGGTAACAAGAACAGGCGTAAAATTTAATGAAACAGCTGAAAACTTACGTAGTGGTACCGTTTCCAGATCACCTTAAGCGCACATACAATGTAATGTGTACAAGGAGGTAGGTACCTCAATCCGCTAACTCTATATTTAACGTGGCGGTTCTCCCCATTAGACATAGCTCAGAGTGTAGAAAAAGTTTTGTATATTTCAAAATCAATGTACGCATATATTAACATTTTGATAGCTGGCACACTTTGAGCACTGCCCCAAGGCCTATTTCCACATCTACAAACAGAAAACAGCAATATTGCGACATGCAATTCTCCGACATCTAGATGGAGGACAGAGCACGGTACATCTCCATTATCCTGCAAACAGTAAATAATCTACGTACTCAAACAGAAATAGGAGCTACAAATATAAGCACTGTACCCAATAAGCTGACCTCCAACTGCACAGCTGAGTCCTGCATATAAGTTAAATTAACTAAAACAAACAACGAAATAAGACGTTACGGTGCCATAGCCAACTCTCATCTTGTCTAGCTGTAAACATATCATATTAGTACAACACAATTCGCAAGATAGCAACATATAGACCTACCAAAAGTTCATGGATCAACGCTTACGCATACGTGTCGTTGTATCTTGTGCAGTGCATGTCTTGGTAAACTGAGAGATAGAGTAAACTCCCAGCTCCCAGACATCCATGCAACCACGCTGGAAGTAGTGGAGGATGAAAAATGCTGTAGGTGTAACTGCAACTAAATAGTTAGAAATATGAGTAATATGATGCTCATTAAATTAATTTGTTACAGTAAGGCAAAATCAGAGGTGAGGGCAGTAATCCCCATCGAACCCCGTCAGCTTGCCAACTGCAACGAAATGGCTACAAATATGAGTAATTCGTTTATGAATTTATAGGCGAGCTAGTCTTTCTTCCTCAGCTTTCCGTTCAATGATCTGTTGATGTTTAGCCAAGTCTGTCAGGCGGTCAAATACAAAAGGCGCTAGCAACAAGTTGTCTATGTTTTTAACACGGGACAGTGCAACAAAAGAAATCCCCGCTGACATTTCATGCTGTCCTATATCTATAACTGCAGTTGGTAATGTGAGTCCTTGACTTTTGTGTACAGTCAAAGCCCAAGCCAAGTCAAGTGGAAGACCAGTCCTACTCATTATGTTATTGCCAACGGACCACATGCGCTGTATAGGCACTACGGGAAAGCTATGAGGATGCTCAGGAAGAAACGATGGACCAGAATACTCGGGGAAGGTACAGAGCACAAATGCAGGGAGTGCAGGAGGACCTTCGTTACTGTAGATAATTCGCAGTACTGTGCCAATGGACCCATTAACCAAACCCTTTTCAACCCAAAGATTTGCGCGAAGCATGATACGTGCATCAATAGCTAATTTTAAGTATCTTTCGAGACCACACGCAATGTTGGCGCTAGCTGTTTTTGCTTCAACACAGTTGTGAACAGAATGTATCACAGCTACAGGATTACCTAGCTCACCGAGTTTTTGCGTGTTGTACACGTGCACTGCTTCTCGGGTTGGAAACAGACGAGTTGTAGCATCGAAACAGGCAAGTTGAGCTACCCGACCACTAAACCTTTGAGATAGCAGATCATAATCTGCACGGGTGCTGTTCCCATCTCTCAATCGCAATAGAAGATCACGAAAAACAGTGTCGTTAGCTTGGCGTATGGAACATTGCAGTTTGAATATAGTTTTAAACTGTCTGTACGCGCCATGACCATGAATTGCGGCTGTGTTTGTTCCATTGGCTTTAAACAACCTACTATCTCCTACAGGAGGCAGTTGACCTAAATCCCCAAACATCAACATTGAACACCCCCCGAAGAACATGTCATTCCGTTGGGGAAAGGCCTGACGCAGGCGCTGATCAATAGCATTCAGCAACCTACAACCAACCATGGAGAGTTCGTCAACGATAACGTAGCGCACATCGGAGCATTTCTCCTGCAACCGTTGCAATGCAGGGCCTCTCAGTGAACCAATATCCGTCACCTTAGCAAATTGGAAAAACGAATGAATAGTTACACCTCGTATGTTAAGAGCGGCGACACCAGTAGGAGCAAGTACCACACAACTATCACCCAGTAAATTTCGCAGAGAATGAATTAGGTAGCTTTTACCTGTCCCAGCTGACCCGAGTACGAAAACTTTCAAAGGCAAAATTTGATTAGTTGTGTAATGTCTATTTACATGCCGATATATCTCTGTTTGCTCTTCATTCAACATGTGGGGGTCCGGCAATGGTAGTTCATCGTGCACGATGTAATCATCATTGCTTTTAATTTCTGTCAGAAACGATTTTGCACGCCGTATTTCATGGGCAATATCAGCGCTGTCTCTGACCCAATCAAAATCATCCAACTGTTCTGGGATGTCATTTTCAACAATTTGGGGCTGCATAATTTCCATCCAATTTTCAACTACGTCTACTTGGGCAATGTTCTCCTGTCCTGCAGCATCCTCTAGCTCGTCTGCAACTGCCTGCTGCACAGCCTGTTCTAAATTGATCATGTCATTCGGCAGCTGTGGGTTATTGTTTCTAAACTCCAAGTACGTCGCAACAGCACCCCCAAACCCCTGAGTAATGTCATTCCACTCACGGAAATGTTTGTGCAATATCAGAAACTGCATGCAATATTTTGAGTAGCTTTCACTGTCAGGATCAGCACTGTATGTTGGTCTGATCAACATAATCGCCCCACCTCCTACCCTGTTGCGTGCAGACACAGTATGATCATTGTTTTCCCTTAGTGTATGTGATTTTAACAGATCATGAAACGATGTTTGTTCATATTCAACTGGACGTTTCATATATTTGCGCAGGTCTGATGTACCACCATTTACGGGATCTTGAAATGATTCACCATCAACAACAAGTGTCACGAAATGGCGAGAACATTTTTCCAATGGTGTGCCAACAGTTATATGAACTGCCTCTTGCGCACTAATGTCCCTACCTACAGTTTGCATGAGCAGTTTTGTTGCAGTGGTCTGAAGGTTGGCTTCAGCTGGAAGCTCGTTAGCAACCATCTTTTGATATATTTCAATGTAGTTTTTACTGGCTATCTCTGATTTGGACGTGTACTTGGCTATGTACTTTGCTGCGCTGGTCAAGTCAAAAGGCAGTGATATGTCATGATTTGCACACCATGTAACCATACAGCGCCGATTATAGTTATTGAGCAATGGATCATTGGTTGCAGGTGTAATTTCCATTTTCTTTCTGTTTCCTTGCTCATCCAGATCAAATGTTACAATTGTTTGTGCTTGCAATTGTTTTGGAAACCCAAATCTACATCGCTGATGGCCATCGGGTTGAGTGCGCAGACAGTAGCCTGCAGAGCATCGTGTATGCTTTTGGCAGATGTTGACCAGATCTTTCAGATGACCCGCGAGGTCATCTACATCTTCACCACGAATCGAGCATGGGTGTTGCTGTACATGCCAATGAAAGTTGACAGGATTGTCATGACGCTCGATTGCCGGGTTCCATGAACACACATACTGGTCCCAATACTCAGCCAGATCTCCTTCACTGCATATCTTACTGTCCGGAGCGTCGGCAAGCCAAGCAAGACCATGAACGTGCAGACTACCTCTGTGTTGCCACTCAAACCGATACCAAAAGTCGGTTATACCTAAATACGGTTTTAGAAACTGCTCAAAGAAAATCTCAAAACGTGTTACCAGATATGTGTCTACAGTCAGTGGTGCATGAGCTAATGCTTCTGAAATTGTACAGTTTTCAGTGTCTAAAAATCGAGCCAAGTCCGGCCATTGCATATCTGCTACAGAGAATGTAAAGAACGCAGTTGCATTACCTAATTGCTTGGTCATCGCTAGTAGATTATTGCGTTGCCTATACCAGTATTGTGGTGTACCCCTAATTTGGTTACCAAACCTAAGAACTTTGCTAGCAAGATCCCTCTGCTGACGTTCTAACAAGCCCCTAATGTCAGCCACGGTCAAATTTTGGCGTGCAGGATCATTACGAACAAACACCCTACCAACCTGTAATGATTGCCATCTCAGCATGCTATTATATGCTAGGAACACAAATGCAGGATTTTTTTCAAAGCGACCATCGTGATAATGCAGCATGTGTGTAAAATACTGGTGCGCTGTGACGCGTGTGTCACGAGGTGCATTCAAGTCCGCTTTTCCCGTTGGAAATAGGCATGGAAATGCACGAGCTATGTACCCTACTGTCGTAAATTCATTTATTGGTTCGTGTAGCACTTCTGGCCATGCAACTACATTATTATTGCGAACTGCTGCCTCAATAGCTGCTCTTTCATTTGGACCATTCATGTGAACTGGAGCAAATGTGTTTTGAATTGGCTGATAATCATGAGCATCATCAACTGCTTGATTATGAACTATTGGTTGTGATGCCTCATGTGTTGCTACATCGTCCACATCTTCAGCCTCATTCTCTGCTGGAAGTTCCAAAACCCCATTTTCTGGAAGAGAATCGATATTTGCATTCCCAATTACTATGTCTTTGTAGTATTCATTGTTTGCTTTGAGCCACCTTAAAGCTGTCAATACACGCTGTCTATTTACTGTGAATAGTTTAGCAGGCAAATCTGGTTGATTTTGACCTCGGCGAAGTACCAATAAATTCAGATCATGCACACTACGTGGCAAGGTTGTTACAAAGTTTTCAATCTTTTGCGGAAAATTAATGACATGACCCCGACAACCAAACTGCCCACCGCGTGGCAGACGGTAAACTGACATGGTTGGGTTAACTTGTGCTATTAGCAATTGTTCGACATATGTAAGGCCTGTAAGTTCAGGCACGGCAGCACCCGGGTCCATGTTATTTTGCGCACTAAACTTCCTACGTGCAGATTCTTTGCAACATCGCTTGCATACATGTACTCTAGGATTGTATTTTACTATTTTCTTTTCCAAGCAATGTTCACAAGTAAGCTGGTTAACTTTAGAGATCCCACGGAAGAATGTATCTCTCATGTCAAGGAACTCTTGATTGTCAAGTGACTGTTTTTGTGAAACTACAGGTTGAGACGCAGCAACAACATCCAATAAACTCGCATCCGATGAAACCATACTGACATTGTGTCCGTCTACATTGGCAACACGAGGCCGGGCAACTGAATCCTGTGACAAATTGACAACATCAAGTAAACTTCCATCAGAAGAAAGTACACTGGCATTGTGTCGGTCTAAATTTGGAATCCGAGGCTGCGCTCCATCGTTTGAACTAATCTGTGTGGGCTCAGGTTGTGAGTTATGTGCAATGTCAAGTATACTGTTGTTAGATGATCGGATGCTAATACCAATTTGCTGTACAATACCATCCCTGTCAACAATTTCATCTTCGTGTGAACCCGCTATATGCCTATTTACAATATTAGTTGCAACTGTTGGCGGCAATACACTAACAGCAGGCCGACAGTTGTTACACGTTGCCCTTCGACATCTCCGATGCCTGGACAGCGGATCACTCCCAACACCGATGGCCCTACGTTTTCGTTTAGGAGGTGTCGCTCCCGACATACTATACAACACTAAAATAATATAATTATTTATAATAGTTAAAAGTGGCAGTAAATTATATCCAGGTTAGACTCCCAGTTAATGCTAGTTCCCGTTTCAATAATATTTAGTTACTATATTTCTGTATGAATGAGCTAGGCAACTACTGTACAACACCTAATACTATGACAACTTTGAAATCTTGAAGATGTATTTTTGTTTTATTTTAATAATATTATATGATTTTCAACTATTAAATTTTTTTTTTTTTTACAAAAATTAATAGCGTGAGATGTATGTAGTATGTACGAATGTAGTATTTCTGTATCTATCTACAAATCAAATCTACCTAAATAAATATCTACACCAAGATAATATTAAAATATCTACACCAAAAAAATGTTATAAAAATGTATGTAGTAGTGGTAGTAATTCTGTATCTATCTAACTATCTAAACGTGGCAAAGTGCAAGCTCAAGGCAGTACTGCAATTGTTAAGAAATCTTCAAACTAGCAAAGCCTCCTCCTACCTTTGTACTACAACAAGAACCTCTGGTCACTACGTACACCTACAAAAGTCCCAAAGTTGTTAGAAACAACTATTGAAATGAATCCTGTGTTGCTAAACGGGCAGTGTTGTTGAGATCGGCCAACTGGGTATCACCACTGGCAGAACCTGTAAGAAGATTTTCAAGAAATATTAGTCGTTAGCGCTTGCTATCTGTTTGGCTTTTCTTGATCATCTGATGAAACCTAGGGCCCCCGGGAAATGGCCAGCCCGCGAACCATCTGGGTTTCACTTTTTGCGGGCTGATTCATCACACCACGACCCGTCGCCCTGGCCAAGTCCTATGGCCGTGCACCGTACCTGCCATAGAGGTATAAGGAACGATAGAGTGCTAACTACGCACTCTCGCTAAGCCTGCGCGCTCCCGTCTATGGGCGCCGCCATCTTTGCGCCTTGGCCGTCAACAATCCCTATTGTTATATACATAATACAATGAAAAGGCCAATTGAGATGTTTAGTTTTAGTCTTGTTTTAGACCATTCTGGATAGTGTGACCACAATGAGAGGTTGGGGTGGGTTTCTAGCACCCAATAGAAGACAACTCAGCTACTTTTTCACCTAGAAACACACATAAGACAACTCTTAAAAGTGTGGAGATTTTATGTGAAAATACAGAGAAAAAGCCTATTTACATCTTCCCAGGTCCCATATATATATATATATAGGTTTTAGTTGTGTTTTAACTCACCTGGAGTAGTGGAACTGCTTTTGGAGGTTGTGAATGGGTTTCCAACACCGAATAGATGTGCTTCATACTTGTTTGTATGTGTATACATGCGGGTGTATGCAAGCATGCACATATGAATGCACGTATGCATGCACCTATGCGTACATGCATGCATCTATGCATCCACGTATGCATGCACACACGCATGCGCATTTGATGTGTACGCATATATTATATTATTTCTCACACACATGTGTGATAGTTCCAATCATGTCATGGCAATATCAAGATAACGAAGTGTAGCGTAGCAAAGCAATCGTGACAATATCCAGATCAGATAGATGTATTAAAGATATCACATAAATTGCTATTTTCCCATATACGTTTATAAATTCAATAGAAAATTATATTGCATATATTATTTATCTAAGAAAGGTGTCTGCTTAGTGTGAATAACATATACACCAGGTTGACGGCCAAAATGAGACACAGCGTTCCCCATGACCGGGCGTCGCGATGTCTATTGTACGCAGTCTATCTTTCTTACTACGTCTATGGTGTTTTATCACGTAAATAACATAAATCAACTTGAACAAAAGTGGCTTGATGACAAGGCCCATATGCGCAATAGCACTGCAGCTAGTCATGGCGCGGGCCAGAGGGCTGGCAATCAACCAGTTTGTGTTATCTGTGACATTGCTATCGCCTACTTCATGACAACTGTCCAACAGTCCGAGGTCAAGACCATTTGTCAAAAATACTCATTAGAAGTTGTTTACTACTGGTGCGCTCTCAAAAAACGTGATTGGTACAAAAAGTAGCTACGATTAAAGACGTCCCTGCTTGCCCAACATGCTGACAATGTTCCACACATGACCAGAGAACGCACCTATTATTGTCCATACACTTGCTTAAGTTGCTGAACTCTTTTGTAGTGTAGTTTTATTTCATTCGGTTTCACTTTCAATGATTCTAATCCGAAGGGAAATTTTGCTGTGTATTGTGGCGGAAGAAGCTGTTGCTTGGATATGGAAGATAAAATAAACGAATACACTAAGACAGAAAGTGGATGGATATACAGATTATATTATCACAACAGTCTAACTCGACTGTCCAACTAGATTATTATAAAAAAAATGAAACAACGTGATTAGCAGAAAAAGGGTTACGTGCAATGTAATAGTCACTGATTTTTATGCTGGCAGATCATATCTCTTAATTTGAATTTGATACTAGTCCACTCTCTGTGAATGTCTGGGTTCTTCGCAAGAAACTGCTCAATAAGTGCCTTCCCGGGCAGTTCGCCAATGTTAATGCTGAGTTCAAAGTGGTCCTTGACAGCAGTTAGTTGGTGCTTTGTCCATGGTATGCGATTTCCTGCAACATTGCCAATTATCGTATTTAACCAAATCGGACATAGTTCAGCCGGCATGATAGCATATTGACACCTTGACATCATGGTGTTTTGCAACCGACGGTTTCCGTTTGGGCCCGCAAGAATAATAGTCAGCAAGGTAGTACTGGTGCCATATGTGCCAGTAGTGACCTTACAGGATAGTATAATATCACAGTCAGTATCTACATTACATGATAGTATGATAGCCGAGTCAGTAGTTATATTACAAGACTAGTGGGAATATAAGCTAGAAGTGCGCAGTAGAAAGTAGACTAGGTGTGTAAAATATGGCTCAGCCCAGAGAAACTGTGACGCAGGGGAATTTAATAATAGGACAAGGAAACATAACAATCGATGTATTTCGCTCGGTCGCCGATCAAAAACACTTAAGCTCGTACATGTACATTATATAATGCCATGCAGTAACCCAAGCCATAAATATCTTTCCAAGGCTGCAAGGCCAAATTTAATAAAAATATCACCAACCTGTTTTACGTAGTAAAGCTTTCTGACCGTCAGTATGTGGTTTCGGCATCTTGCTTGCACTTTCGCTAACCATAATATCTACAGCTAGAACAACATATCGGACACAGGTCTTAAAATGTTCAATAATTGTGGGATAACATCGGTGCCATAGCATATTGACACTTTGATATCATGCTGTTCAAGTACAAAAACCAGTGAGGTACTACACCGGTGCAATAGTGCAT
>JAOQGN010150716.1:0-11359 GCA_027564295.1 Himantozoum antarcticum | reverse complement strand
GTATCTATTTAATACTAACTTGGTAGGTTGGTCACTGCATGTTATATCGATTAAGTTCTAATAGAATGCTTGTAGATTGTAATGAAATATCATACGATTGTTTATTAGAGATGCAAGCTGACTGTATTAGATGCGGATACAGGGGAGTCTGTGGAAACAAAATTAGGGTGTTACCCAGAAGTTATACCAATGTCTATATAATACATAGACGTCTATTCCTTTAGAGAGCCAATGTCCAAGGGCAGGCAAGTGTTACTATGTCAGTATGGGGTACGCATTGTGTATCTAACCTCACTTTGTTTGTGGAGAAACCGGTTATTACGTAGCATTGTGAATACTCATGTGCTGTAAATAAGTTCTGTTGTTGCAGATTCCAATGCAGCCCGAGCAGAACTGGATAGAATGACTAGGAACAGTAACTCATCACCAAATACTTAGAGATGGATCCTATCGATGTGTAATTTATTACACTTTATACTTATACTCACTGTTGGCTCCTGATCTATGACAGATTAGCTAATTAGGAAAGAGATGAACATTGCTAGTGAATATACGAGTGCCCTTCCAATCTACCTGGGAGACGACACGGTGTTAGGCAATCTCCTCCTGGTGGACTGAGACGTTCGTGTAGGCGCCAAATTATTTCGTTTATTATAAGATGATAATGGTGCAAGCTTTTGTAATCTGTGATACGGTTCGCAACGTTCTAGAATCAAAAATACAGCAGGGTACAGAGCGAGCTCTCCGGCTTTTCTGCTTAGATTACCAGAGGAACGGGAATGTATTGGCCGATGCTGGACAGTTAGGTTTGTGAGATTAGTATCAGTACGCTTGTAGGCAGAATGGGTGCTGGTTTGAGCAATTATTTATTCGCACGATTCATAACAGAGATCTTTTGTTAATATGGTTACGGTTGTAACATGATGCAACCGGCTTTTTCATCCTTCTGTCTGTCACTAAATGATTGGAGGTTGTTTTTCGTTGTCTATTTTGTAGCAAAAGAGAATTCGAGGTGTGACTTAGACACTTTTGTAGAGAACTAATCACTTGCTAGTCGCAATTCAACATTTTGTTCAGTTTCATAGTACACTAGGCTTTGATGACTACCATTATCTTGTTTTACTTGCTTAGAAGTTTGTGCATGCCTTAGTAATTCCGTATTAAACAATGCTACTAACCATACACATGTCATTTTAATCTCTTTTGGTCAATGTTAATATTGTGTGTCATTATCAAGTCAATTTTGATAGGAATTAACTGTTATTTATATGGATGTACAATGTTATTACCGAAATAAAAAATGCTACTTTATCGAACTTTCGGTATTTTAGTTTCGGGTAGCCATATTTTAAGCAGATGTCAAAAGGTATGTTTGGTTGTCTATTTACAAGAAGCGCTTGAATACAACATACTGTCACATCGTCACTCCATGCTTTGTTAACGGAGAATTGGCCTAATTGTGTTACCTCTATCACAATTATCTCTTCATCATAGTTCAAAATTATCCGAGCTTTATTCTCTGCGATGCAACTGACTACATTGAATAGCATAGTGTGATCAGTAAATCATTATTTTGATGATTTGTGTAGCCATTAACTATTCAGCTACGCTAGTACTTGAAAGTGACTGCTGAACTGTTGCCTTATACTGGCTATATACTAACTTATACTTCACTGTTGACTTGTATACTTTACCTTTCATAGTGCCGCTGCCACATGAAACAGCTCTGACCAAGCATTTGTTGTCTCCCGATAGGAGAGCAGTTGAGACTCTAGCGTCCAATGATATATGAAATGTTCATTATTGACTAAATACTCTATAATTACCACATTGTATTTATATCTCTCATCAGCAAGGGAATTATGCGGATATATAATTATGCGGATATAATGGATGGAAATCATTTCCCACCCTGATGTCCAGATGTGCTTAGATGAAGTGTATGGAACAGGAAGTGAATGGAAGATTACTTTGACACATGACTTGGCTCCGTTGGTAGCCTTAGTTTATAAAGTTAGTGTTTGGTGCGGGGTGGTACAGCACTGCTCTGTTTGTTAATGTCAGTGCTCATATATCCCCTAATGGGAGTATTTGCCGTAGCCTTATGCCCACCACTGCACCACTGAACAGAACTATGTGATGAAGCTATGAGTACCGTAACATACATCTACCTGTAGGAGTCTATTAGGGAAAGGAGGAGAGTAGCGTTTTTATGTTAAAAAGTTAGTTAAAATCGGTAATTCGATTTACAAGTGAGACAATTGTGATCCAATTTGCTCTCAATTTAAGGGTCGGAGCACACCCAGGCAAATTTCAGGTTCAGAGCCTTAGTTCAGGCCCTTGGCACTGATAGCTCAGCATGCACCTCAATCGCTTGATTTGCAGAGAATTGCATGGGAATCGAAACCGGGTCACCTGCGTGATGTCCTCATCCCATTGAGCTACATATATCCCTTGTCTTATTAATATATATAATATATATCCCTATATATTATTGTCTTGCAAAGCTTTCTTTCAATAAAAACATGATGACCGAATTTGGAGTTGTCCACACACACTTGATAAAGGCACGAATTTCAGCAGTTGCTACCCTTTGACTGCGCTAACTTGTAGCATATCCCTAAAACCCCACCCCAGCAGAGCCTTATGAATAAGGTTAGCCAAGTTGAATATGCAACACATTATCAGTATAATAGTTAATGGTGTAGTCATAGTTTTATATCAGCAGCTTTTGTTCATTATCAAATCATATTTTATGCCTATACTTTAGAGGTGTATAAAGTGTCATATCACATGCATACATGTATATGCATAAATGTATATGCATGCATAGAGCTAGCTGGTTAGTCTTCTGTGGACTGACCGGCAGACCTGAAGATTCGATTTAGTTTGATGTACTACTCGTTCTCAATATCTAGCAATAATTAATAATTCCATTGACTAGTGATGTCAAATTGAGGTATAATATTATAACTAACCATTCGACATTAGCATTCATAGCAACAATTATAGCCAACATAGACAGTACATGGTTAGATTTAATGGTTATAAATATTATGCATTTTTCATGGTTACAAATACTAAAGTCAAATTCAAGAATTAGAGTGATGAACAAAAAATTAATATGACTTCACAAAAATGTGTAGTGAAACTTTTCCTTTTCTTGCAAACAAGATGGCTGCATTTTATTACATTAGAGATTCTCCTGCTGATGTTGGAGTGAGAGATAACCCACTGTTAGACTTAAAAGTTACAGAGTACCAGATGTCGAAATTGGAGACACCATATTTTTGCAACTTATCATTGACCTTTGGCTAACTTTCTACCGACAGCGATGATGCCGTTTTTAAAGATGGATGCTTCTCTTTCTGGACGAGTTTGTATAAGATGACAAGTTTTTCCTGCATTGCTTGTAGTTTGGTAGTCATAGTTTCCACAGAGTCTTCTATGTGAATCTCTCTCTGAATCACGTGCTCAGTCCTTATTGTCAGCTTCTTCATTTGCTCTTTCATGTCGTAGAGTGGTACCTGGATTGTTAAACATCGATATACATGTAAGATAAAGTTATAGATACATGTATGTATAATAATTATAATAGCTGGAGTCAATAGAAAGACTAGGTGGTGCTCGAGCAAATTACAATGATATAGAACTTGGATTGGCATTCCAACTGCCTCATAAACTATCTAAAAACTATGTACATGTACATGTAATCCTACACAGCAAACGTGATAGTAGTGCAGAGAATAGCCACAATATTCATTTGGAGATAGAAAAGGAAGATGCATATTATTTCAAATTGTTGTTCACTCAATGATGCTTCATATGATCCAGTACACAGGGATTTATAAATTTATAATTTGCATGCATTTAAATGTATCAAACACCCATGATAATTGATTATATTGATATTATAGGTGAAGTAATTTTATATGGCTAGATTGAGTTGCAGTCTAATTACACATGCTGTATCATATAATTATAGATCATGTTCACGTTAAGAGTTCGCATTGCAATACATAACTGGATCAGGGCTCTTCTCTCTAACTCCTAACTCAACAATCAATAATATTAAGGCACCAAGGGTTTGATACTACGTTTGTATACTATATTTCTTTAGGAAAGGTCAGCGAACAGAGATTAGCCTTCCTCCAGGTTGGGCATTGATGGGTTTTGAAACTTATGAATATTTTATAAAACACACCAATCAGTGGTGGGTGAACCTTATAAATTATTTTGATGAGGGTTTTCACTATTTTTGAATAATACCAAACATTGACCTCATATGTTTTACCGGGCTGCATGGTTTGTGTTCTGCAGTCGATACCGATTCCGGGTACTTTGCACAGTTTCTGCATTATTTTGGAAGTTGTCTACCTGACAACACAATTTGGCCCAGCAATTCTTCTAAACAGTAGAATTGTACAGAAATTTTGCTATTCTCATTACAAGCATTACAATACATTGCGGTGGTGAAATGCATTTTAGTTGGAGTTACTGAATAAAGCATTGAGGAACAGGAGCAGGATGAGCTGTACTACACTGACTAGCAGTTGTCTGCACGACTGTATCTGTGACTCGGTCATCCTAGTTAGCGTATCAGCTTTACAGGTTTCTGGTCATCTGCCAACCCACACAAATTATTTCTGAACAGATAAAATTTACATATTTTGCATTTATATTTTAATCTCTGATATTCTATAATGTTAGTTAACCAGGGTTCGATACTTTTAACCTACATCAATAACGTGCAGACAACTTCTATTAGGCATTTAGGTGCTAAAATCATAGCTGTGCAAGGGGAGACAATAATGTAACCTATTCTAGTCAGATTATGGATATATATAGAATGTTAGGTTCATAATCAGAGAAATTTCATTGTTTTCTTATGTCATACTTACTTCACCATTTGAACAAAATAAAATAGACAGCTTATCAGTAGTTTTGACCTGCATAATGACATTCAGAATTGAATAATAGTACACTAACTATTAAAATGATAATTATATGCAGTCAAATATACGAATTATTGGATATAATATGAATAGATAATGCATTATATAACGAATAAACTGATAAATTGAGGAGACCAGGGATAATAATGTCATACTGAGCGTGTAAGTAGCAAATGCTGCTATAGCCTTGAGGTTTATCAATAGAAAATATCCCCATCTGGGTGCTCATATGTGCTCATGGTGAGGAAGGGTCGTGTGGTGCCCCCATGCAATGTTGTCTGTAGCAGTTGGGAATGATTCTAATTATAAAACGTTTATATGTGACATTGCATGGGTTCACAGCACTGTTCAGTTGCTGGTGGTGAACAAAATGGAATAGATAAACATATAAAATGTACATAAAACATATATATACATATGTACATTTATCTGGAGATGCAGGCAGTTAAATGGTTTTACATTTACACAGTTATATGTGAGGGTCAACACAAAATGTATATACACCATGCTCAACTCTTAAAGCAATAACAACCATTTATTTACGCATTAGACATCAGCTAGCTTTAAATCATGCCAGGTATTGAATTGGCAGGCTTACCATGGACAAGAATTTCAGCAAATTGGAGTGAAACCGTTGAATAAGGTAATTTCAATTTTCAAAAGATCGGCATTTTATGATCTCATGAATTCGCTCTTGGAAGATTTCGTATTACATGTACATTAAATCTGTCGGTTCTCCTAATAGAAATTTGGTATTGCTTTTGAGGAGATCTTACAGATCAAGGAGATCATTTTGTATAGTGTAACACACCTGCCTCTCTCTCCTTTCTTTTCCTGAAATTCTTTGATATTGAAGATACTTCTTGTAGTGCAAAGCTTTAATTAGATTCCTTTGAGCATTAAAACTTGCTATGGTGTTTGGAGTCTTGCACTCTTTGTATTGTAGCCATGCGGCTCGGATGATATTGGCCGAGCTTTCCCGTAGCTTCTTTTGCAGATCGGCGTCTATGAAGAAGGACAACATGCAGTACTCGTCGTATGTCAGCTGCAGATATCTAGATAACACCGTGACGGAGATGCCCATAAAAAACATACCTGAGAATCCTATTAGCACTGCCAATATTCTGCTACATACACTTACGGGTGATATATCTCCGTACCCTGTAATTATAATATAATTAGAAAGTAGGAACCTCAGCTCTCTATTAATACAAATATAATCATTTCTTTCAGTAATGCTGATTCATTGAAGTGGGAGTTGCCCCACTACTGATTATGCATTGCTGATTACTATAATACTGTAACTGTAAAACAAGTCCGTTCTGCTGTGTAAACTGTATACTATATTGTATATCGATCTGGTTCATATTAAATAAATATATATTATGGTTTCTGGCGGTACTCCCACTAACTGCTACTACTGTGTTATGCTTTTCAGCAGTTTCTTACAGTGTACACATGAACCTACAATCAACCTAGTACATACATTGTTTACTAAACAGCATTGCCCTACTAATTGCCACAGAGGTTGAATGTAGCAGAGCGACAAAACGGAGAATCGAGCCACCGACCACTTGATCACACCAGACACTATAGCGCTAAGTCATGCTGTTCAATGTTCTTAATATTGACTTGACCAACAATATTTATCAATCTCCAAGGAGTCTGAAGTAAACACTATTACATGTGTATAATTCATGAAATAGTGCATACGGCCAAACACTATTACATGTGTATACTTCATGAAACAGTGCATACGGCCATACACTATTACATGTGTATACTTCATGAAATAGTGCATGCGGCCAAACACTATTACATGTGTATACTTAATGTAATAGTGTATACGGCCATATACTATTACATGTGTATACTTAATGTAATAGTGCATACGGCCATACACTATTACATGTGTATACTTAATTTAATAGTGCATACGGCCATACACTATTACATGTGTATACTTAATGTAATAGTGCATACGGCCATACACTATTACATGTGTATACTTCATGTAATAGTGCATACGGCCATACACTATTTACAATACCTAACATAATTCCTAGTGGGAATATCTATTGAAATTGAAATACTCAAATTGGAATACTGTCATAATATAATTTATGACTTATTTCTGATTATTCATAATTTAATTCTGATTTTTCAAGGTTGTTGAGTTTTCTGTATCATAGAGGCTATGTATGTAATAGTCTCAAAGGACCATAGTTTTCCGTTTATCATAATTAGTAAAGCTAAATATTTCAATTCAAAAAGCAATACTGTGTGCTGATTGTCCCTGAATTAAATGTTTTTGCAATAGCCGATTTTTCTGCTAAATAATTTCGGCCTTTAAAATGTAGTTAGAGAGGTGATAATTTCAACTGGTGTGAGTAAAGTTAAACTGCCGCTGTAGATTTATAGTGTTTTGTAGGTTGCGTCGAAGCATATTTGCAGACAGCAGACTGATGCAAGTCTAATGTTTTGTCGCATTTAAACTGTCAGCAATTCAAAGTTATATTTGACTTTACATGTATATATGACATTACGCTACTGCCCAGTGCTCATCATCCTGCATTAAGTTGTCTCTATTGGGATTTCGTTTTTAGTTCTTTGCAAAATATTATTGTTGTCACTTATAATTACTAGGTTTGACTTTTTCATAATCATATTAGTCAAATTACAAGAAATAGCAGGGGAAATAATACCAATTATGGTATAATATTTCAGAGACATCAATGGTTAATTGTTTTTTCATGATTTCTAGACAACTTTGCATGATCTGGTGATATGCGTATTGGGCCAACTCTAAACTATAAATTAATTATGTGCATGTGCAGATGATGTCTACATTTCAGTGGCCAGTACGTTTTGACATCTCCCTTTCGACAACCACTATGTAGCAATAACAATTCGCTAATGCCAATGGCATCCAATGACATTTTGTTATAGCAGTACAGAATGTATGGCAAGGTGATTTTTAATTCGGTCACCTTGACATTGGCTTATATTTGGGTTTTAGGTTTTGGCATCCCGGAACGTTGTCGGAAGGCGGGACAACCAAACTGAAAAGGTTTGGACAACCAATCAAACCAAACAGAAATTCGGATTTTACCGAATGTAATTTTGTTTTGCATTGTTTTAGGTGGTAATCAAATAGCAGAACTAGTTTAAGCGACCTAACCTTCGGAATTTTAGCTGCTGATGAGAACAGCAGCGGCAACGACTTTAGTGTTAATCGCTTTGCCTAAAATTTTGAATAGAGAATTTTCGATTGCAGTATAATTGGTTCCAGGTGTTCACAAGCGAGGTATAATACATGCATCCTGTGATTTTATCATTTGGGCGTTTTGCACTGAAAGCATACATTATTCAATCCATTTACATGTATGTCATTGCACATCGGGTTTTAACGGCATTTAGGTAAAGAGGGTTGTTGGAAAGGATTATGACATTTGTTAATTGCAGAGTCGGTAATTAGCCAAGTCTCCTTTTCACAGGCTTTCAGGATCTAACAATAGATTACCGATATAAATATAGATTTTGTAGTATGTCGTAACTACATGTAGCTGCAAGTGATGATCGTTGTTGTTATTGTCAATGATTACGCTGCCAGAAGAATGAATTAAGGTACGGTACTAAACGAATCAATGTAACAGAGGTCAGGGGACCATTCAGTTTCTGAAGCAAATGGTCAGATACCCAATTGCTGGTTGCCTAATCCTACATCATTATGAATTATGATACACCTAATTAGGTAAAATTGCTGAGTAGACTGGATAGATGGCAAACAGACAAGATGGGCCGGGATCGGCAACACCAATTTTACAGATCAAACTAATACTTATATTGGTGGAAGTGTCACATCTTTCTATGAGGTCTTTTGAGTATTGCGGCACCCCAAGCGACAAGCACCAAACTTGAGGTTTGGGTTTTTGCCTAGCCTGTCCTGCCAGGCTTTGTCACAATGTGGAGTTGCCCCACGACCAGCCTGGGCAGCGAGAAACTTCATGCTCAACATATCTGATAGACTATGCAACACTTCCAGCCTAATATTTGGTTCTTTGACTTACCTACCGTGAAGAAAGTGATATACACCACCCATAGAGAGTCTACAAATCTTACAACATCTCTGTCACCAACGTAGATGCACCAGGCTGCTATTACAGTGAATGTAAATGCTACGACACCCAAGAAATATCCTTTGTAGATGGCCATGTAAGATTTAAATATGAAAGAGAAGTTGTATTTAGTTTGAGTCAGTGCCCCCAAACTGTAGCTCAGCATCGTTCTGAATAATTTACTGTGTAGCACCGTGAATCTTGCAATCTGATATAGCCTGACAAACATAAGTATAGATAACACCGACTCTACTGGATGCAAACGTATAATTTCATCCTGTACAATATCTACAGCAGCACCATCAGTGTCGTTGTAAGAAGCATTGTGGAAAGTCGTATTGTTGTTGAACACCGTAGAATTGTTAAAAGTTGTGCTATTGGCTGTATTTCGATGCATTGAATCACGGTCTGAGACAATAAATTGATCTGGAGATTCTCCGTGGCCAAAGCAGACAGGAATTGGATGAGGAATGGCGGCAATAGTTTCTAAGATTGTTAGCATAATTCTTCGAGGACTAACTTGTAATGCTATACTGAAACTTCTAATATTACGAATGTTTCTAAATATTTCAAGTTGTATATAATTATATAGCCATATCAGTAGGATAAGAAACCCAGTGAGCCCAGTGACGGCTGTTTTCATCTTCATGTCTCTTTCTGTACACATAGGATAGATGTTGATTAATATTAGCTGAGTATTAGTCATCATCAACACAATACTTACTATTGTAGTTATGAGCAGAAATTTTGATACAATTAGCCGTACCATAACTAGCCTCTCTCTTCGAAATCTCCTTCGCTTAATGCTTTCCATATCTTGAGTGTTCCGAGAACCTTTCGGATAAAGTAATGCTCCGGCAACTTTCTCTGCTATATTTTCCATCGTTGCTGTGTCAGTACTCATTGCTTCTGCTTCTTGGTCAGTATCCGACTATTCCACATTGATATGTTATTGCGTGCTTGTAGTTTGTAGGCTAAATAGCCATCTAAAATTACACGAGACGTTTCACTGCTTCTTGTAACAGATGGGGTAGTGCCAATACGGTTCTACATAATGTTGGTCATGGAAAGTTAGGTTGAAACAGTGAGCAGCTGCCGTAAGAGTCTTGATCACTGCCACACCATGCTGTTCAAGTATATAGTGACACTAAGTGTTATTCTGCCACAGCTAGCTCTTGGTGGCAGAGGCAGCTAGGTTGTATATATACTGTATATCAAGATAACCTACACAGGAAATAACAAAACAATACATCAGTTCATCTTAATTTGTAATTATACTAGTATTCGGCATGTGTACATAGTCTGTCCCAAGTCTACAGTCTTGTGTGTTGATAACAACTCCCATGCGGCAAACAGAGCCTGTGGTACCAGAGCCTGTGGTACCAGAGCCTGTGGTACCAGAGCCTGTGGTACCACAGCCTGTGGTACCAGAGTAGTTGCTATGGTAATGTATGTGTATGCTGAGTAGAAATTTTTAAATTATCGCATGTTTTAATATTTTTATGTATGTTTTAATGTTTTTATGTTATAATTTTATTAATACATGTAGGCCTACATTGTAATATGTCATTGTCATCTACATGTTCCTACATGTACATAAATAGCTACACGTAATAATAATAAGAAATCTTATCAAAACATTACCTGTGCCAGTAAGCTGGAGTAATCATACATAATTAATAATTAATTGGCAAACACTAGGCTGAATGTGTGAATAGAAATTAGGATTTTTTGCCATTGTAGTTCCCCATCTCAGACAAAATGTATGAAAGTACGATATTTTTGGGATTGATGATTGATGTTTATTTGTGTTGTTTGAAGTGGTAATCCAATAGCTTAGCTAGTCAAGAGAAACCCGGCTAGTATTTTACATGCTGTTCAGAACATGGAGAGCAACTTTAGGGTCAAAAACCTTTTCCAAGAATGATTAGCAGATAAATTTTGACCTCAGCGACAGATGAGCCGGAGTCCTCATGAGCGAAGAGCTGTGATCTTAACCATCTGACCGTCCCTGCTTCCTGGTGTGGGAAACTGCTAGTCGGTATATTTGGCGTGCAAGTGTACAAAAATGCTGATTTACCAGACTGACTTGTCGCTAAAATAATACGCATATACAACTAATACGCATATCGCCTAAATATGTTATGAGAGTTGATGGATGTCAGTGCAAAATAAATAATATATCGATGCTGTTTGAG
Organism: Himantozoum antarcticum; assembly: GCA_027564295.1. Lineage (NCBI taxonomy): Eukaryota > Metazoa > Bryozoa > Gymnolaemata > Cheilostomatida > Bugulidae > Himantozoum > Himantozoum antarcticum. The sequence continues at coordinate 88 of JAOQGN010150716.1, read as the reverse complement.
CACTGTGATGTACTGTGATCTACTGAAATTGCCATTCCAGTAAATTTCACAATCAGTCTGCAACTCATGCCACTGTGCCCGCACTCAA
>JAOQGN010150605.1:0-11359 GCA_027564295.1 Himantozoum antarcticum | reverse complement strand
GGATGTTAGCTAGCTGATCGCCACGTGGATGTTAGCTAGCTGATCGCCACGTGGATGTTAGCTAGCTGATCGCCACGTGGATGTTAGCTAGCTGATCGCCACGTGGATGTTAGCTAGCTGATCGCCACGCGGATGTTAGCTAGCTGATCGCCATGTAGACGATCTTTGGACATTAACTTTGCATTATATATCTGCGTTGCACTAATTCATTATATATCATTGCACTAATTCTACAGAATATTGAGTGCATATTCTGTAGAATGTGCAATGCCATAACCCCCCTGCAGCCTCGAAACTTCGCTAATTTTGGTTTTCCACTTGCTGAACAAATTTAAACTCGCCTACGAAAATCGCTGTGGTCTGTGTGGGTAAATTAAGTTGGGTTGATGGTAATAGTGCTTTTGCCCTGTTCCACTTCTATTAATGCGGACTCTCCTATTTTATAGAAGGATGGGGTTCCGGAATTATTTCTAAATGAGCCCAAACCATTGCAAAGAATAGCTTTGGGATTTTTTATGGACTGCATGTCAATAACAAATGTTGTATTTTCCGTGCACATATATGGAACACGTTTGCACCATCTCTCGCTACTGTTATTCATGAGTTCTTCAAATAATATCTATACAAGTTCAGATTTGTTTAGTAACGCCTTCTTCAAATAGGATGGTGTCAACTCGTCATCGTTGAGAAAAAGCTGTAAATTACTCTCACCAACTATACAATCATTAGGTGTGTCTCCATCAACAGCTAAGCAATCATTAGGCATGTCTCCATCAACAGCTAAGGAATCATTAGGCATGTCCGCATCAGCAGCTACACAATCATTAGGTATGTTTCCATCAGCAGCTATGCAGTCATTAACTAGGCAATCACCGTCCATAGGGATGTCATTATCACGTATGCAATCATCATCAGCCCCTACGTAATATAGATCTCCTTCTCCTGCATCGAATATATGAATAATGTCATTAATGTGTGTATAAAACGCAACAACTATTCAAAACTAGTGCTGTAAATTTGTCTGAAAATGTTATCGATTAATCATGCCACTCGCAACCTTTTAATGAAGAATTAATCTTTAGTTAATCATCCTTAATATGTCTATTTTCTCGACTGGCACATTAAGGGTTGAAGCATACCTGGTAGAAGATTACATACGGGACTGTATGTTTTATTCAGACAAGATTTAACTAGACATCATTTTATTTTAACAATATATTCAGAAAATGTTGAAAATTAAATAGATTATTCGTCACATTTTTATGCGCTAACCAACTCGTCAAGTATAGTCTCTGCATGTATGATAGGAATAGTAACATATCACCATGACTGGATATAGTGTTTTGTATACTCACTCCCTTAGAGCGGCGTTCATCTCTCGCATCACATTTTTCTGGAACTAGTACTAATCATTACCATTTGCAGCATGAAGACGACTTTAAAATGAAGTGATTTTAATTAATTGACTTTACAAGTTTGTGATATTATGTACGGTTTTATGGAAATAAATTTCTGCATTACTTTTGTCCTATTTTTTTGTTCAAAATAAATCGTTTTGTGAAAATGATCTCGTTAATCTATTACATGTAGTTAATCAGATACATTTACAACACTATTCAAAACTAAATCCAATGTGAAAGTATTCAAATTTAGATGGAAGTCCTGAGACCGTTTAAGCCTTTGGAGGTTGTGAAAGTTTCCAAACGTTCATGTTGTGGCAAATCATCGTGTGGAGTGTATGATTTATACTTTGGCCCATACTTCTCTCTTCCATTAACATAGCCAGAGATTTTTTATGTGGTGAAATGTCAAGCCTATCACTTCCCTTGACAAACAGTTACCCTGGGCTACAAGTTGGAGTCACAGCCGCTCAGTTAGACCTGATAGGCATAACCAGATGAGGATGACTCCCAGGTTTCCAGCTGCATCAATATTGCTACGTGTAGCTATATGATCTTCCATGTGGTCATGCCAATGAAACAAAAGCTGATTGAATGTGAATGTGAATGGAATGGAAAATGTGAATGGAAAAAATTGGACAAAATAGAGCCTATGCATAACCTCCACTTACCAGCAATATTATGTTTATTTTCCATATCATCACAGTCACTGCTTAGTGCGATGACAGGCTCGACAGACTTTTCTATGAAAAGGATAATTATGTTTACTCCAAATGGTATATTGGTCCAACATGTATAATGAAATTTGCTCATGCGCACTGCCAAAGTGTTTATTCTAGAAAATTATTGAATTCTAGATTCTAGAAAATATAATTGTATACAATGGTCATGTTGTATCTACATTGCAAAATCTTTGGTAATACCGTTTGAAACATTGTTCTTTGATATTTTCAATCAGGGATGCATTATGACGAATATTTTGACAGTGTACATTTTAATATTTGGACACCCTTCGTTTTAAATTCTACAGCCTACATCTTAATTTTAGCAAAAATCCTGCTCTAAAAACAAAAAAACAGTAAAGCTGTAATTTGGAGGTTGCAACACTAACACCGTCATAGAAAAAGTTCTTGTTAAGTTACAGTTCAGTTACAAAGGAGGAGATTTAACTTTTCGAAAGCCAATCAATTTCTTTACAAAATGGCAAAGCTACACACGACAAGTCGTGGTGTGGAAATCATTAAATACATGCACATAACACGCATTACATGGCATACAATTCAAACACAAAATAATGTTCTTGGCAATCTGTTGAAAGTGACTATACATAATATTGTTTACAATATGATATGTATTGCTCATACTGTAATCATGAGATATAGGACTATACATGTATTATTGACCAGACTTTCTTCAGGTTTTAACATTACAATTTAGGGTTGCCTAACCACAAGCATGATGGCGTCATGGTTGTGGTTAGACAACTCCAAATTTTTGTATAATAAAATTTAATAAAAGGCATGATTCCCATGTTAATACCACTGCCAAGCACTTAAATACTCACGTGCTTCAATTATTTTGTACTTGACATCGACATTTGATGCCATAGCTTCTGAATCACCCTCACTATCAAATGATAGTACAATGACTGAAACGAATTACAAAGACTGTACTAATTATAGCTGACTATTAATGTGCTCTTTAAGGCTACAATCCAGATTTTCCACCTGTTTGATGGTTGAACACTGGCATGTATACGAATCCTCAGACCACCGTATGTCAAGTGTAGTTTGGTGTTGCAGAAAAATGTCTTGATTTGCCACACACAACACAGATTTGCTACTTACTTTTGTGGTTTTTTTTTATGGAAGTCATCTAAAAATATGAGGTTAAAAATAATGTACGATATATTTTTTTTTTATACACAACGCTGCTCGTGGCACAATTCCACATTTCAGCATCGTATTTGTAAATAGAACCATCACAACAAATTTTACCATTAAAAAGAATATCCGTCTAGCATAACAAAAAGTTAAATAGTGCTTGCATTCGTAAACTGGTTACCAAGTAGTCCCCATTTCTGTAATTACAAGTATACTATATACGTACATGTGTATGCAAAATGATTGTAGTTGAAATATCGTAACAGTTTTTATGGATAATAATAATTTCCTTGATAATCAAGATAAAGAGACGCACCCACCAGCTGAGCCTATATGAGCTACAAGTCAGCTGTACCTACACAAACCTACATGTACCTACACAAACATAATTTCACAACTGCATTGATTGGTACTTTGGCATCTAAACACAGTACATTTAGGAAACGTTAGTTAACATAGGAAAATTTAGCTTAATTATTATAAGAAAAAAACGTATAACTTTTTTTCTTTGCTGTGTGTTGGAATGTAAACAACTAAATAATTATACAAACTGTTCATTTGGAGTTGCCTGCCCACAACAGCATTGCTAGCTGTCTAATAATAGTCAGGATTTAAAAAATATTAGCTAGTCAAACATTCCGCTGGTCAAGTGTAGGCTATATTTACCAAAAATAGTTCATTTTGAAGCAAGTTATTTGCATGACAATACTAATAGTTGTATAATCCATGCATAATAATATAATACAGAATACAGAATACATACTAACCTTTATTATATTTGCATGATGCGTCATACACCCTTTTCTTTGCACTCGCATCACAGTGCACTGCAAAATATAGAAATGCAATAATATAATTGCTGATATGATTATGCCAGTAGCAAAATAATGTGAGGTATTGACCGGTCGCCCGGTCTGCGGATGAGAGGCCAGTAGGATTTAGGCTTTATAGGAATCATCGTTTTTACCTTTTGCATTCTATATAAGGAATAGATTTCCTCTCTTTTCCTTTGCACTACATAAACATAGTTTTATTTACAATAATACATTTATAACATAGTGTGCTATCATGCACAACGTTTCTAAACACGCAATAAGTTTGCATAGTTGAAAAGCCCGTGTGAGTGCAGTATGGACCTTCAGCAGTAATAGCATGCTTTGCTCAGTACATGAATTTCCACAAAATATATTTCATATGGTCATGCAATGCAATAGTTAAATATAAGTCACATAATTGCAAAGGAATCGATTGCCCTTTTGGAGATTCGGATATTGGAAATTTGTTGCCTGTTTCTCATGTACTGTATTCCCATCTCCCCCATGCTCTGTGGTGTGAAGTGCAGTACTTAGTGAGAAGACAACTCCAAAGTGTATACTTAAATTCAGAAAGTGAGAACAGACATGTAAGTGACACATAACATAGATGAACTAGTTGAGAAACCATAATTGCTGGCGGAAAATGATATCAAAATGTATTAATAACAAACTTACGTTTGCGTTTCTTTGAGGGAACAGGTTCATCTGTAAGAATATTAAATAACAATAAGAATAACAAACAATACAAAAAGAAAATGACTTTTTCCAATTCGTGAAATATATATATTATATATTTTATGTGTAAATGCATATATGTATATGAATATGTAGATGTGTGATGCACATGCGCAGTGGTGTGTTCAGGCATAAACATGTTAGTACATCTAACAGTTAACTATAACATTTTCTTTATTTTCTTTGATGATTGCAAATTGCCATTAAGCACTAATTGTAGACACAGTTGAAGCTCCTATGAAGTGCTCCAAAGAGTTAGAGAAGGACTGTCACTGTTTTAGCATTGATACCAAGAATTTAGAACATTGGTATATTGAATAAGAAATTATGCTCTCTCAATTGTGAGAAGACAACTCCTAGTTTAAAGCTACCAATATTGTCAATGAGACTTTTAGAATACTTCTACATTGTTGTCTGGTTAGTTATGTCTGTTTCCCATTAGCCAAATATAATAAAGTTTTGTAAATTAATGATAATTGTGAAGAATAAAATTGTCTAGGAAATAACAAACTTCACTGGTTTTTACTTACCCTCAACGACATGCACCACATTGGTGCGAGAAGTTAAAAACAGTGACCCCTTTCTTTCATTGACCCTCCATTGATCTCTTTCTGTGGGTAAGCTGATCTTTCCCACAATAATGCAGTGTGTATGGCCTTCTTGAATTGACTGTATCATAGAGACTCTGCAAACGTTGAAAATTATAAAAAAAATTCAAAAAATATGTACAGAAATAATGTATGAAAGAGGTTGCCGACAAGCTCAATAGCGCACACAGCACATAATTGTCAAATCTACGGATTCCTTGTGGCTTACATACTCATTCCAGCAATTTCTGATTAGTCAGTAACATTTTCATTTGATTACATTTGCACTTTAGTTGTAAGTAATATCAGTAGATGACCTGAACTACTTCGTTGTTCCCAAACTGTCGGTCCTTACCATCTATACGTATCTTTATTTTATTTACTTTTACATGTTGTGTTGGTGTATCTGCATGTAGTAATGTGCTGGTGATTTACTTACATTACATACTTACATTACATACACACTTTGTTCTAGATAGTTGTGATGCATGCAGTTCTAGATAGATGCAGTTCTAAACAATATTTACAAAATGGTAAACATTCTAATTAACATTATATTATTACATTGTGTCATTAGATAGATATTGCATAGTCATGGGTACGTTATGTTGATGATTGAGGTACTATTTCAACGAAGAAAATCTAAAATATGAATAAAATAGTGAGTTGCCTACTCTTTGCTTGCTTGAATTTAAAAGTAAGCTGCCTCTAACGTTTCTTCATGGCGGGGTGATTTCATCACGCGAGCTCATTATTACATTAATATAAATTCATGCATTCATTAGAATTTTGCTGGCAGAGAAGAAACGAAACTAGAGAAATCAATTAGGCCAAATGGTTAAATTACGATTAGTTAGTGTTAAATAATCTGAATTGTCTGACTGGCTGTAACATGGTGTTCTTTCGTTCCATAGAATATTAATGACAGTGAGTGTCCTTGAGGTACTTTGCAAGAGGTGGGGATAAATTCAACGTAGCTTGGATCTTTTCTCGGAGATTCACCTCTATTTTCATGATACGATGCAAACCACGGGTGAACAGTGCAGTTTACCATAACAATGTAGTTTGGCTCATTTGTTTGTATTACTCCTCCAATTTGGCGATTATATTAATTGACAATGTGCCATTTTAATGTCACAAGTGACATTTTAACATTCATGAAATTTCCGTTCTCTTTACTTACATTTTCATCATTTAAGCACCACCAGGTGCTGTTTATTAGCACAATAGCATAGTAGTGACCACTCCTAACTATTTTGCCTTGATGACAAATATTCCCAAATAGCTCACATTATTCTTCATTCTACAACCACAAAAATAGCATATAGCTTGTAACAGTTTTATGTTAATTTTGGTATTTTTGAGAAGCATGGACTATTTCACTTAACTTTTATTTAAACAGAAGCACAGTACCCCTATAATCAACCTGGCAATTGACCAATAATTGGAATATTATGGAATATTTAAATATACAACATTTGCAATTACATTGTCTATAGAAAGCAGCATACACACATCATACAATGGAAATGAGCTTTGAAAACTGGTCGGCCTACAACTAGATGAAGGCTTGGTGGCTAGTACAATAACTCTCAGACTATTTGATCATGGTAATTAAATTGTATTTATAGCTTAAATCCCCCTTAAATTATGTAAACGCTTTTTATATTTCGTGTGACAATATGATGTGTTAATATGCTGTGATGTGATAATATGATTAAGATATTTCATGCTATCGATATTCATATCTCATATTTTGTTTGTCTGATGATCCAAACTCACCATCACCAAAGATTTGGGAAAAAGAAGCTCCTTATTTATTTTGCTTCCTGTACTTGTGAACCTCTTCAGCTAAATACACAGTATCTCTGGAAACTGCTCTATGGTGCGTTGCAGTTCTGATTGCTCTATGGGGTGTTGTTGAGCCGATGGTGAACTGCTCACACCTATAAACATTGACCACAAAATGTGCTGCAGTGATCATAGTGATATAAAAGTATATTTCGTAAGTTACCAATATTATTATTTATTTAACATAGGAAAGTTGTGCCCTCTTGACTACATAATCACTTGTCTCAGCTTCCGCTAAATGCATTACTTTGCTAAAGAAACCTATTTGTGCAAGTGTCTATACTTGAGTGTAACTATATACACCTGCTCTATATGTTATACAAGTATTTAGTGCGAGGTACAAGTGTGTTACTATACTCTTCATTGTTATGCCATAAGCCTATTATTGAGAAGGACCGCTGAGCGGCATCCAACTCTCAGGTCCTCAGTCTGAACAGAACTAGCAAATGCGGGTTAGTAGGTTGCTGAAGGCTTTTTTGTCAGAAGCAACAGCTGGGACTCGATTCTGCAATATTTGGATTACAAGTCCAAGCCGCTACCAACTGCGGCACCCCGACACCTTCTGACTGGCATAAAAGAAGATGTCTGCCCAATCCAGTAGCCCAACTTCAATTCACACAAAGATATACTGCTTATGCAATGAACATCCACACTTTTCTCCAGGTAGGAACTAAGAACTATCTAGTATCTCCAAGACTCTATTAAACAATAGTACTGACAACGTATGCACATCTACCTCACTTTGTGTTATGTGCACCAGTTCAACGATTGACAGTGCACTAGGACCATCTTAGGAAAATTACCACGTCAATCCAATAGTCTGGAAAGAGGTGTGGCAGTAGCTCTACCTACTGCTCCCCCAGTTGTGATTAGTCTGGTATCCCCAGTAGTCTCCAGGTTCCCTCTAGCATAGGCTCACAAAATAAATAAGTCTCAAAGCAGCTTGGTTTCCAAAATTATCATTCCTGTCCTTTGGAACCCACAGCAGTAAACTAGACTTGCACTCAAATTTACACTCGCTATGAAAGCTTGGAATTGTTCTCTCTCTACCAAACCGAAGTCTAACATTTACAATAGTAGCATGTCAACTGCTTTCGCTGTAAGACAATAATAATTACAGTACAAGGAATGTAATTTCAAGCCAGATAAAGCGTAAAATAGCCTAAAATAAAGGATAAAAGCCAGATAACACAGTGCATGAGTGTTATTTTTTATAAATGCATGTATTACAATTGTACAATGCTCTATCCCAATGTTAGATAGGTTTCACTTACTCTTCACAATGATAGTCAATTAGTTCAGTAAACCAGAATTTCCGATTTCTTCTTCAACACTTTTGGGTCTTCTACGTAAAAACATACTAGTAATAATTAGTTAATTCATCGCTCGCGCTAAATATGCCTGTTGCATACAGGTATATATAGGAAATGTGTGTTGCATTGCATAGTAATAACCCAATGCACGGAAAATAGATTGTCTGAATCACGGATTATTTCACTGAAGGCATATTGTCAAAGTATTCATCTTTGAAGTTGCCGATTACAGCCGGTAAAACAACAACTGCATCAAGTATTTATTCCAATATTTAGTTTAATCGGACTGATGTCGCATAGCAGCAGAGCAATGCAACATTTAGCAGTCACCTGGCAATTGATTGGTTTTCATACAGTTGAAGGCTATCCTCTGTGGCAACTTAAATCCACTGCATCTATTAATGATAATCATACTTACTCAATCATATATTTACCAATATTTCCCTTGTCATATATTTCCTTCGGTATCCAAGCCCTGTTACTACGTGATTTATCATTTGGAGGTGTCAGGCCACAAGCATTGTTTAATGTTTACAATATTGAGAAAATTAAAATGTTACAGATTTTTTATGGCGGGCTCATACCGGCCTCATGCCTAGCTAGCTACATATCTAAGCTATGGCATTAGCATGATGATTCACATACTTGGTCAGCTTGTCAGATCAATGTTTATATCAGAACTGATTATATTATGAAACCGAATCTTTGTCATCAATGACATGAACAGCTAGTGATTACAATATAGAACCGTAATGCTATAAATGCTATATACCTTGATGTCAGTGCTGATTTCCATAAAGGATTGTCGAATGGATCTTGTGTTGCCACATCCCACACAACGCGTTTCGCTTCTCATAGTACCATCAAAAAGGAAAAACATCACTACATAAAAAAATTAATATCACATTTCTTCCACCCACCTTGGTATAGTGGCAAAATATAGTCCTCATTCAATACAACCTATAACACTCCCTTAATGATGTTTACCATTAGTGGTTGGAAATTACTGGTACACAGCATATCATTTTTTGCTTCATCCTAGCTTAGTTAGCCTAACATGCAATAGCATGCATGCTAGGCTAACTCCAAATAGTTTAAAGCTTCAATGTTTATTCTTGAATTATATAAGCCATACTACCAAAGTTGTATACCAATGAATGATTATTGTAACTTCAGTTAATGTTCGGTCGCCGCTACTTAGAACTAGATCTTGGGATTTTTGGTTGTGGTTTTGACGTTCTGAAACCAGCAATTAGGACCTTCATGTTAGGTTAGGATCGAACTGAAAGGGAATTATATGAAATCTTCTCTAAAAGCAGGAAAACATGCCCAGTGTATCGCAACTCACAACACAATTTGGATTTGTATCAGTGCAATCTTTATATCAATGCTAGCCCTGACTCAGTTGGTATATTACAATGTTGGATTTTATATACCAGTGCATTGAGAAAAACAGTTTCAAAGTACTGACAACGAAACTTTTTTTACGATATTTTTTTGTCTATTTCAGATATGTCCAACAAAAAACTCCTATGATAAAATGTTAATCAAGTTAAGAGGAGACCTGCAAACAGTACATAACTATAAATATCTACGTAGGTTAGGTGTCAGAGTTCCATTAAATGCTTTCATCATCTGACATGAATTTAAGTATTACAACTTTACACAACATGTTGTTGGTGAGCCTCCAAGTGTAGCTCTTTGAGAAGGAAACGACTCCCACATATATACTTTACACCAACTCACTACAGCATTTGTCATAATATACCAACCTAGTACAGGAATATTTAATTGTAGAGAGCACATGTCTAGAAATGCATGACAGTCTTCTTGTGTACCTTGAGAAAAACAAGGTGCAGTATCTGAAAATATAATATACAACCAATAATTTTCGTATTCATAAAAATGTTTTTATCGATTTGTTTAATTTATTAAGGACAAACGATTTGTATAATTTATTAAGGACAAATAACTACTGCAGAGCTGTTCCATGTTCAACTGTTAAGGTGATAGGTAGACCAAATTAAAGGCACACCATAAAGTCCTACGAATGGGGAAAACAGAAATGCTAACTAACATCAAAGCATAGCTACCATTCACATTGACAAAAAACAAAAAATTACCTGTCTGTGGAATTTATGCATGATATGATGAACCGTGTTGATACGGTAAGTCTTTCAGTGACAGTCATAAATGATCACCTGCCTTTGAAACAGTTACAAAACATAGGCAAATTTTTGTATTTACACAAACCTATTAGCATGTTCAGGAACGAATACTTGGTGCATTGCTGTATTAGGTCTGCAGGTATTCAACTCTGTATCAAGGCGAGCAAATGAGCAACTCATGCAACCACTGCTTAAGCCTGAAATATAGTATGTGAAGGTTGTATTGAATATTTCAGTTGGTGTTTGAGACAAACAATATAACAGTATTATCTCATCAATATCCATAGCAAAATGTATAGACTGACAGTCTCCTCTCACATCACTCAAACAGTGGAGTTGTCTACTCTGCTCAATCAATGATGATTATTAAATAAAAATTATATATTATCTCTTTCACTCTGGGAACGTTATTTATGGAGTATTAAACATTATAAAACCACTCGTGCAATAGTTTACCAATATTGGCATACTGTTATCAACTAAGATACCCTAAAAAATGTTAGAACTTACATTCTACTGTGGTAGTACGCTTCAGAGGCGTAATATGCTATCTCGCAGCCTCGCATTGCGAGAGTCAAATCAGGCGAGAGTTGGCTTGGAAGGTGTA
>JAOQGN010150494.1:0-11360 GCA_027564295.1 Himantozoum antarcticum | reverse complement strand
ATTTTAACAAGATTAAAAACAATGTCACGACAAGTGGATCATAAGTTCTTGGGTTCCATTCCCACTTCAGCAAACACTTAATTTTCTGCCAATAATTCTTGGGCAATATTGTTGTACCTAAAGTTGCTCCCTGTGTTGAAATCATCAGATAAATACCAGAGGCCAGGTGAGTAGCTCGACTCGCTCTGCTATTGCATTGCCACCTAAAACAACAAAAACAAAATTTTCCAAACATTATTATGCCACATCATTATCATCTGAACATACATTGTGCTAATGTATTAATTTGACTAATCACTCATCAGGTAATCATTGTTCTCTGCAGATTTGGTAAATATACCTTCTGCCGAACATTTACCAATGAGTGACATCAAATCATCACATTGCTTTGTCACTGATGAGGCATTCCCTCTTAAGACATATATGATGATACCTTATCCTGGGAAAGCGTTGGATGATGAAGAAAAGAAGATATTTCATTATGGACTGTCACGAGCTCGAAGAGTGATTAGAAAATGTGTTTGGTAAGTAGCATGGATATCCAATAAACTAAATTTATATTGCATGATTCACGCAAGAGTACCTAATAAACTCCTGTCTGTTTTCCAATTATACACTCATATATTGAGAGTTACCCTCCCAACATCCTTTAGATCAAAGGACAGACAATTCTAACTGCATTTGACTATAATTAAATAAAAATGTAAATCTACTAACTTACCATTACTGCAATATACAACTGTGCACGTTTACTAATTTCTAGGTATTATGGCCCATCGATGGAGGCTCATGTTCACCGCTATCATAGCAGAACCAGACAAGGCTACTTTACTTGTCAAAGCAATGTGTGTGTTACATAATTGTCTAAGAGTGTGCAAAGACAAAACCTATATGCCTACAGGATTCACAGACCAGATCGCAAAAGATGGCAATGTAACAGAAGTATTCTGGCGTGCTGAGAAGAGGGCAGTGGAAATGCAGCAGCGCAATGGATCCCGCAGTGCAACTCAAGATGCGGTTGCTATGAGACAAATCTTAACGAAATATTTTGTCAGTGAAGATGGACAAATATCATGGCAGCTCAATCATGTTAGAAGAGGACAATAGATATATGATATAGATATAATGATAATGGATATAGATATTTGATTAGTAATTAAAGATATTAATATGATAAGATGGATTGATGATCATGAATCAGGGTTGAATGAAAAACATTTCAAAGCATTTAATTATAATCAAATCATTTAACATGTTTACAGAAAAATAACGAAAAATAAATCAAGTTCCACAGCCATCGTATTACATTAATAACATGCGGATTAGAACAGAGTTGGCATATCTAGGCTTATAGGGGTTTCATGTTCGGCCCGAAACATTGCATTCTCGATGTCTCTTTTAGCCACTGCTGCCTGGTAGGGTGATAATGCCCTTCGTCTGTCAACAAGTGACATGCCATAATGGTAGCTGGAATCCTCATTGTCATTCGCATTGTCACAATTGTTAATTTGTTCATCAAGTCTATTTAAATAACCAGTTAAGTCAAATTTAGAAGCAGATTTGGAGCGTTTCTTATTAGAAGTCGGAGAATTGGGGAAGGGAGTAGAAGATGCTGAAGGAGTTGGCGATATAAAACGTTTTACACATTTTGGAGTTGGGATGACGAATGATGTAGATGTTGTGTGGTTGTTGGAAGAAGATGAATCAGACACTGTCTCAGTTTGCTCTTGAGATCTTTGTGGGATGTTAGTAGTAGTACTGTAAAAAATAGATAAACATTGAATGTAAAGCAAAAGAAGAATTTATATCTTTAAAACTTTGTTAACAGTTCTTCTACATGTAGCTATCTTTTGACGATGGTACTGTACATAAGATTGTCTAGACTGAGAATACTAGCAGCCACTACAAATAGAAAATTGACAGTATGAAAATATTACCAAATAATAATAATAATTAGTTTGCTAGCTGGCTTACATTGTCCTTATGACCGAGTGGTTAAACTGCTTAGCTTGCAGCACTGTACTGTACACACTAATGTACTGTATCGAATATATGGAAACATAAATTACAAATATAAATTGTAATTATTATTATCAATTGGTCAATAGTGTGGTGGTCAATAGCGTGCTCGTTGATAGTCAAAACTCAATAGCTCTATGATCACATTTATATAAGTAGATGATACGAACTTTATCTTTTTAGTGAACCCGAGATACCACTCCATAATACTCCAGAACTTCCAGTTAGGGGGTGGCACAGCACCAGCTCCACTTGCTGTCTTTCTTGCTTGTTCCTTCCTTCTGGCATTAAAAGTATCCCTCAGATTCGTCCACTTTGTTTGGAGTGCAAGCACTATAAATAATTTCAGAATTTGATAAAAATGATTAAGAATTATCACACTAAGAATAATTTATAAATGCATAATCTTACTACGCATTAATCTATTAGTATTATATTAGTATAATTATACATTAGTTATATTTGCATTCACATTCCTGTATAATAAATTGCTATGGCATTTCTGCTTGTGCTACCATCAGTGACCAGTCCCCAATCATCCAAGAGCGCAGACGAGAGTTGTCTTCCCCTTTGAATTTTGTTATCCTCTCTCTCTCAGAGGGGCTATCATATAGCCTAGGTTCTATAGCTAGGCTGGGCTATTACCTGCAGGCCCCTCGATTTGAGTTTGGTTAAGTTATGTTACGCCACTTTACGAGTATGATTCTGGCTTGCAATATTGCATATTTATATTTTATACACTCACGACTCCTTTGTACATATTTGAGCATCAGCATCAGTGGTTTTGTTAATAAATCAAAATCACTGTTACATAAATACTACTGGCCATACTGCTTCCATAGATAATTAATATATATTAAACTTACCTTCAAAGTCTTTCCCAGTAATTTGAATCATCTGCCCTTTCACATCTAGCCAATTATTTGGCTTAGCATGTTTTGTATCTTTATAATCTGATCTAGTTGAATCGTACAATATTGGCCTTGCCCGTATTAATTCAATTAAACTTTCGATTTCCGCATCATTCATGATCATTATGGTATGTAGACTTTAGCTGTAGTATGTAAGCAATCTAGTAATTCAATTAGGAATTTAACTGACAAATTATTAGTTATGACTCAAGTTTGTTGTTTCGCAGCCGACACTGACAAAGTAATTAATGTGAAGGTCAATAGTGGGCGGAGCTATAGTAAAATAAGCCAATGAGCCGACACCAATAATTTATTGTTGTCGTTCTAAACTTATCCCAACGAGCTCTCATTGCTGTAGCCACCGGGGTAATGTTAGCAAGTCCACCAGTACAGTTTTGATTTTCGTTGTGGTTGTGTTTGACTTTTCAGGTGTAGTGTGGCATAGGCTTTAGACATAAAATACATAAGTGGTAGAAAAGATATAAGTAGAGTGAAAACATAACCATATCGTTGTCGGTACTGTACTATTATGATGCATGTAGTTAACGGAACTGTACCTTAGAACAGTACCAAGTATAAAACATACATAATATAGTGTATGACTAAGATTGGCAAGTAGTTTTAGAAGATGTGCATAAATCTATATGTGCGAGTAATAATTGAAGTGAGGTAAATAATCCACTAGGGGCAGATTTGTAATATTGTCATGTGTGAGACCATATTCATGACATACGCCCCCAATTAGTTACTAGTGGGGGGGATCAACACATCAGTAACTAATGTTCGTCGTTGCTCTGATCTGCCAGTCAATCTAGGCGGGCAGCCTCAGTACGTAGGATATTAGCTTGGTCACATAGTGAAGTAGCTTGCTGGTTCCTAGCTGTGGTGATTATGGGATCTATGGGTAGCCCAGCTCTATTGCTGAGTGTCTTACTACTATGTGTACTCCTCTCCCTAGTCTGGGTTGTGGGTCTATGGGAGAGGGCACCTCGGTCTCTGTCTGATGGTGGATCTGGGCTGCTAGCCGCGGGTGATCGAGATCTGTCCACCTGTCCTACTATGACTGAAGGTAACTGATGAGAGACTGGGTCTTCCCAAACTTCTGCCGGCTCTGGACCAGAGACTGGATCCTTCAACCATTGGTCTGCTCTGGAGCGAGAGACTGACTTCCCCAACCGTTGAACTTGATTCCTGCGACGGGAGACAGAGTCCTCCAACGGTCTGGTGCTATTAATACTACTCTGGGAAGAATGGCGAGGTGGGAGGCAACTCTAGTGGAGTTGCTCTCTCAGTGCTGGGCACAAATTACTGCTACTGGAGGATATGATATGTGGTAGACCTAGGGATCCTAAATCCAGTCCAATTTTTGGCAAGTACGAGGAGTGATGCCACCCCTCCTCTCTCTGTTGATGAGGGATGGTAGGTGGTGCTGGATTTCTGGGTCTGGTGGTTCTACATGAACCAAATGCTGGTGGGTCCCTCCACTACATGTGTCTGATGAATTGTGAGTAACAGGCTTTGTCAACCTCATAAATAGAGCTGTCAGGGCCTCCATGTGCCTCAATACATCTCTCTGTCTTTGGATGCAGTATATCGAGTCATGGTTCCCATGCTGATATCCACAAGGGCAAAAGAGGAGGCAGTAGTGTTGTCGGTGTGGCTGTGTATTTTCCACTTGGTGGTATGGTACTGACATAAGTTACAGGTTTAATCTTCTTGCACAGCCTGGGCCACCAGTGTCCTAGTCTCTGGACTAACCCATTCAACATCACTGTCTTAGGTCATAGTTTTCTGTCCTTCCCAGAGTAGCTAGGTGGTGCAGGTGTCTTAACAAGCCTGACTTGCAGCCCTTGGCTGGCTGTCTTCAGTCTCCATTCTCTAATCTCTGTGTTATGCATCACATCTCTAGGGTTAGTTTCTGTTATGGGTGATCTGAGCTGAGGGGTTGGAGTTATCTCGCCTTCCTTTTGTTTCTAATATATCCTCTGTACTGAGATCAGAGGGAACCTGTGTTGGAGGAGCCATGGCCAACTCTTCCTCTTCGCCCAGACACAAATCCAACAAATATTCATCTGTGTTACTAGTACCAGTTGCCATTGTTGTACCCTGACTACTGGGTTGGGGGTTTGAATAACTATTGGCATCAGCACTGGCCGCATAGGGGGAGTTGGGTCTCATGCGTGTGTATGGGTTTCATAGCCAAATATCATGCTACTCTAAGAGGGTAGATATCTTTGCTTTGGTTTGGCTGAATGATTGCATCACTCACAGCATCTAAACATGATTCTAATGAAAATCTATCAAAATTTGTGGAATAGGACACCTGTCAGTTTGAAAACTGGTCCGATCTCCTATTTCAGCTTTGGGCTCAATGAGTTGCCTCATTATGGTGCCAAAACTCAATTTATCAATCGATACAGGTTCACAGTTAGCATCATGCAACTAATCGTCTTTAGCTGGCAAGGGATTCTCCACACCCAACTCGACAAATGTTGCTAGAAAGGTACTGATGTCTTCGATCTGCTCATCAGTAGAGTTGTTGCGTTCTGATGGGTGACTCATCTTGACAGCTACTGACTGAATAATGTTTTTAATTGCTGTAGTGGTATCGTATTCAGTAGAATGTTGCGGCTCTTGCTCACTCAGATATTCAAATGAAGTATATCACGCCATTCTCCCTGGTGTCACAGTGGATCCACTTAACACCTTCGTTACCGCTCGGTGCATCATGCGCCATGACAACCAGTAAAAATGGCCGTTCGATGCACCATGCACCATTTGACTGCATCGGCGTTCACAAATTTATATCACAAATGCTAACAGTGCTAGAGTCATATTTTTATTTGCTAGATAGATAAAGCTTTCAGCTATCTCCCCATATGAAAATTTCTGTGAAATAAAGGCTAAATAGCGAACCGGGTCCAATCCTTTTTACATTCCACTTATGGTTTACAATTTTTTGCTTTTGGGGATGATTCTGCCCTATCATACTATTAATTTGTATAATTTTTTTGTCACCACCTTTAAATCAGTCCTACAGGTAAGCCACCAACTAGTTCTAGTTAGGAGAATATATTTTAGCACTTATCTGGTAGTTGAGTTGGTGTACTTCAGCGTTCTAAAACGATTTCCCAGTCTCAGTCAGCCTGTGAGTCACTTTGATCATGTACTGACTGTGAGACTGAGGGGTGTGAGCGAGCTATATAATATATTTATTTGTGCAAATTCCACTGGATAATTCAATGGTAAAAGTTACAAGTGTCTAGGACCAATGGTTCACACACAAAGCCAAAAATAAAAATATTCATTATATTCTGAGGAAAGTGATGTATTTCTTAGTGCAGTCTAGTGGAATATGGCGCACCAGAAGTAACTTTTGCAACTAGAACTAACTCTACTAGACCCATAATTCTTAGGGGATTCTACTAAGCTTTGTTTCAAACTTCTAAGTGTGAAACCTCACTCTCAGTGGCAATAGATCTAATGATACTCGACTCTTTCTACTCTCTGGACTACGGCCATACACCTACACTCCCACCCATAAGTAGAATAATCTTATAGAGAATTGAGTTGTGATCATTTTTCATATATCGTATTTACTTCAAAGCTCTAGCTCTGATCCTTCTCTCAGAACATGGAAATCAGATGAGGCATATAACATTTTAAAAATAAACACCGTCAAACCTAAAAATAAATTTCGTAGTGAAAGAGTTAATAGTGCCGTCATTTTCATTTCTGGCGACCACGCCTCCACTAGATTGTTATTGCTTCGATTTATTAGGCGTTTTCCATTTAAAGTGTGTTCCGGACCTGGATTTTCGCTACTCACGAGTTCAATGGGCATTAACAGTTGAGTTAGTGGATAATGTTCAATATCGGGATATTTTTCAGGTACTGAAGCATGTCTCTGGGGTATCTCAGAAGATAGAAGGTCTTGGCAAGTGTCAATGTGTTTTTGTATTTGTTTATCGAGCAGTTCTGCCAGCTGCTTGAGGGTACCACTGGGGTCTGTCTCCTGTGTGTGTCTCCTGATTTAGTGGATAACATTCAACATTTGGGTATCTTGAGGGTACTTTAGCGTATCTTTTGGGTCTCTCAGAAGATGGAGGGTCTTGGTAAGTGTATTCAGAGTGATCTTGTATTTGCTCCAGGAGCCTCAAATAACAAAACACACGTTTATCTAGTGTGGGAGCCAAAACTCGTGCTGTGAGGTCAAGAATAGCTAACGCATTCTGCCAATGACTAAAATGGTCCGTCGGGACAAAGATCCATTTGTTTCCTCTGTGTTTCTGGCATTTGTCCTACCAAGTCAACAGCAACACTCTGCCAAGGACAGCCTGCAAACAGCCTCTGTCGACTTCCTGCTGGTCGTGTTCCTCCATTTTTAGCCACTTGACAGATCTAAGATTTTAGCGATTCTACGGGTTGCTATGTTTGTTTGTTGTTCGCTGTCCTAGCGATATTATTCGTACGTGGTAATCCAATAGTAGAGCAAATCGAGGGACACTGCACAGGGCTAATCTAAGTCCACGGTACAGATGTTGGTGTATGGGTATATTATCGGCAAGGAGGAGACCTTTTACGGGATGAAAACCTTAGACCACTAAGCCACCATAACTTCGGTTGAGCCGCTGTGTCAGCCATCATGTTTGCCCTATGCCAGGTCAGGTGGAGGTGGGCTAGTGTCTGGCTAATCCAGAGTGTGCTAGGGTGTGTGTGGTCCAAAAATCCTCTCTTCTGTTGATAGGTGGACAGACAGTACACCATCTAGCTTTGTCCTGCATTTTTACTCCTGCTTCCAAAATCCCATCTCACCCAATTCGTAGGGGGTCTCTCATGCTGGGTAGATATCTCAGCTCTGTATCTCTCATATCTAGCTATTGTCTGCTCAACTCTGTTTGTTGACGTATGGCCTCATATATCAGGGCAACGGGTCCGCTTCCTGGACATTGGTCCTCGGCTAAATGGCCCATGGGAGGGGAGTCTAGGGGTCATGTTCATCTCTTCTTCTACCACAGGTGGATAGTGTAACCCTTCTAGTGGTCCAGGAAATCCATGCACTGTTCTGTATGGAGAGGAGTGCTGGCCTTAGGTGATCTGTGAGTGGTCTGGGCCTCCATCTCTCTTCTCGATTTGATCACATTGTTTGCAGTGCATTGCTTACTACATTATTTACCTTCTTGTATTTGGGAAGGGACTGTGCCTACTCCAGCACATCAGTAGCATCTGTATCTGGTATGTATGTGTCCTGGGGGTCTGAGTAGCCCAACACAGGAGCTTCTAATTGTCCTCACTTGATCTTTTCAAAAGCTTTTTGGCACTTCTCATCCCAGGACCAGGTCACTCCTTTGCTAGTTAATATATTGAATGACTTGGCGTCTGCAGCAGAATCGGGCAAGTACTGCCGAAAATTGTCCATTGCTAGGAAACCTCTGAGTTCCGTTAGGTTAACAGGGGTAGGCCACTCTCTGATGGCAGTAGCATAGTCTGGGATTTCGAATCCCCTAATGCCCTAGGGTTTGGTACATGGTAGCCTGTGATTTTGTGTTACCCATTGAGGTGGGGTGGAGACCCCCTTTGTCTATTTTCGAATGAATTGGATCTAAGACTAGCTCAGCACCACCGCCATCATAGCCTGAGGTTCCAGGATGGGGGTTTCGGATGCCCCGTATTTTGAAAGATTTTTTTCTAGCGACTTAGGCTACTCCCTGCACCACCGGACGACCGGAAGTGAGCACCACCAGATGGCCGTAAGTATTTTTGTTGTCGTTATTTGTTTCCGGAAGTGTCTAAACACGGGGAAATGCGGTTTATTTTGGACATCCGGGTATTGATTTCCTTTGAAGTGCCGAGACAACTGGTAATGAAACTTTGTAAAGGACAGCCGGAAGTGTCGGTTGCTTATGTTTACGTTTTTCAATTGTTTTTAATAATTCAAATTTTTTTGAATGAATGATGAATGAAAGGCGATTCGAAATTTTTGAATGTATTGATTCGAAACTTGTTGAATGAATGATAAATGAATGATGATGATTTGAAATTTGTTCAATGAATGATGAATGAATGATGACTAAACATTTTTTGAATTGGGTGATCGCTACGTAGATGTTTTTCTTCTTCAAATATTGATATTATGATTATCAGAACCAAAATATTTGCACTATATTTCTATATTTACCAACAAGTAACAGGCTACTGTGTGCTTTTCTGCTATTCTCTCGCACTTCCCCACACTCACCCCAGAAACTTAGTGCTAAGATCACAGGCTAACTACGCAAGTTTTATCTGGATGGTGATCGCTACATAGATAATTTTGCAAATATTTATATTCTGAACATTACTACAAGCATAAGATTTATATTACATTCCTATTTTTTGCTATCAAGTAACAACAGGCTGCTGTATGCTTTTCAACTATTCTCTCGCGCTTTCCCACACTCTCCCCAAAAACCTTGTGCTAAGATCGCGGGCTAACTATGACTTATTGCATCTCTGCCTTTTGTTTAGTAGAGGTGGTAGCCAAATGTGTGCCTTTCCAATTTTTTTTTATAAAGTTATGATGATTATTGCTTTTATTTTTAGCAGATAGACATACATTCCCAGTTCCATGCACCATCATCTAAAGAAGATGCACTGGAGTTGACCATCTCAATTGCATATCTGTAAATCGTAAGTAATGATTACATTTTCCTCCTGGAATAATAATGATAATAAGTTGTAACATCACAACAATAAGACTCTTAACAAGTATGTTGTGGCATTTTAAACTCAAATGTTGCTATTCGCAACTCATTTCTCTGATTTGTACCAATCTTTGCGAGTAACTTGCTAAATTTTGCCACGCTTCAGCAAGCTCTCCCCCTCCCTCTCGCCGTGTTTTCTTTTTGTGTTGCTGCTAGGTTCATTTATAGGTATACCCAATTTTAAATCCAAATGTCACTATCTGCAATTCATTTGTTTGTTTGTACCAATCTTTGCAACTAATTTGTTACATATTCCCTCTTGTCAGAAAGCGCTCTCTTTCCTCTCCGAAAGAAAGCTATCATGCTTACTTAGTAAGTGAATTATAAATGCATCTCAATATTATTCATATCACTATTATTGAATGCTTCGTATTAGCAACAGGCTGTAGTGGTAGACGTCGCTTGTTTAAATTATATTTTGTGCTAGTTGGTAACAGTCTCTTAACAAGTATGTTGTAACATTTTAAATTCAAATGTTGCCATTCACATCTCATTTGTCTGTTCGTACAATTATTTGCAAGTAATTTGTTACATTTTACTTCGTGTCAACAAACTCTCTCTCTCAGTCTCTCTCCTCCCCCTCCCCACATCTTTAAATTCAAATGTGACTATTTGGTTTTCATTTGCCTGCTTGTACCAATTTTTGCAAGTAACTCGTTGCATTTTGCAAGTAACTTGTTGCATCATGTCAACCAGCTCTCTCTCCCCCTCTCTCCTCTATTTTGTTGTTGTCGCCGCTTGGTTTGTGTTTAAGTGACAAATTGTCATTATCATAAGTATTATATCGTTTATAGGTATACTCGGGTTGGTGAGATCTTCTCCCGCTGGCAGAAGATTACCCGTTCAACTGACATAATTATTATATTGCTTGTTACATGACAGTCTGCCGATGGTATCTCCTGGAAATGGCTATGCAGTCCCTGTTAATGCCCCACCTTGACAATGAAGAAAGCTGTCACGCTTACTTAGTAAGTGAATTTTAAATGCATCTCTATATTATTCAAATTATTATTATTGAATGCATCTTGTTCTAGAAGTTATATTTTTTGCTAGTTGGTAGCCGACTCTTAGTAAGTATGTTGTTGCATTTTAAATTCACATGCCACTATCTGCAATTCATTTGTCTGTTTGTACCAATTGTTGCAAGTCATTTGTTTTCAATTTTGATATTTCCGGTTTTCGTCCTTGCAGCCCGTACAAAAGTCCTGATATCCTGAGTTTGAACAGAGGTAGCAATATAATTATTTTTGCAATGGATAGAGGGGGATTTAGCCACATGGACATATCAAAAAGGAATTAAAAACAAGTTTAGCAGTTAAAATGCAGAAATCGCATAAATTCCGGCTTATAATTTTTTATTTATAGCGCGTTTTGAGTAAGTGCGTGCATGTAAATGCATTTGACATTGTCTGTTACACTCAGAGGTCAGAGTGAAGTGCAGAATACATGTTTTCCATGCAGATTTCCTCAGAAAAACCAATGGTGAAATAATCAAACCTCTAGACCTAGTGGTTCTTACACAATTGACCAATTATGAATTCCATCATACACTAGCACATTAAAAAGATAAATAAATGATTAAATGTAACTCTCTTTTAATTTCCCCTCTCCCCCCCCCCCTCCCCCCCCCCCGCCCCCCCCTCCCCCCTCCCCCCCCCCCCCCCCCCCCCCCCCCCCCCCCCCCCTC
>JAOQGN010150383.1:0-11363 GCA_027564295.1 Himantozoum antarcticum | reverse complement strand
GCCGGTACCTAGCCTGCTAAGCTCTACTATAATGCAGTGCAGGGCCGTATATAGTAGTGCTGAGCCAGTACCTAGCCTGCTAAGCTCTACTATAATGCAGTGCAGGGCCGTATATAGTAGTGCTGAGCCGGTACCTAGCCTGCTAAGCTCTACTATAATGCAGTGCAGGGCCGTATATAGTAGTGCTGAGCCAGTACCTAGCCGGCTAAGCACTACTATAATATAGTGACTTCCTATTATCATGGTTATAATTGATTGTGATAAATTGCAATATCATTATAATATTCCATATACAAGCGATTATATAAATTATGAGTTGCAACTGAAATAACAAAATTCCAAACTTGCTTCTTAACAAGGTTTTCATAGTTTTCGGCCAGGGGAAAAGTATAATTATCCAGTAGCTTAGCAATTTATGTGTGTATGCATTGCATTACACTATCCATATACATGTATACTGTATGTAGTATAGTGCCTGGTTGTGTACTTTGTAGGAATGAGGTCTATTTTTATTTTTTTGGTTTTCTATGTGGCGCAACTTTTGGCAGTTTGAGCACAATCACTCAGGACAACCCATATAGCATAATCACTCGGGACCACCCATATAGCATAATCACTCAGGACCACCTATACAGCATAATCACTCAGGACCACCTATGCAGCATAATCACTCAGGACCACCCATATAGCATAATCACTCAGGATCACCCACAGCATAATCACTCAGAACCACCCAAGTAGCATAATCACTCAGGACCACCCATAAAGCATGATCACTCAGGACCACCCACATAGCATAATCACTCAGGACCACCCATATAGCATAATCACTCAGGATCACCCTTATAGCATGATCATTCAGGACCACCCATATAGCATAATCACTCATGACCTCCCTTATCTAATACTGTCAACTCTTGGTTGATACTACTATCACTGCTAAATTATTGATGGAAATAAGTTATAAAATTGAATTGTGGTGACTCAAAACTTGGTGTCTATTATTTACAGGTGGTAGATGACGGCAGGAACTGGTGGAAATGTTCTAATATAAACGGAGACCTGGGATTTGTACCTTATACTTTACTAAAGCCATATGATAATGTGAGAGGAGCTCAGCGTAAACTATAATAACAGTCTAACTGTGTGCTCTTGTATCATAGCATCAAAACGTTGTATAATGGTGTTACAACGTCATGTCATAGCTTCACAACATTGTATCATAGCGTCACAACGTTATGCATGATTTCATAATCGTACTAGGCATTCATTTGACAAGCGTAGTATAGCGTACTCGGAGAGCAAACATATAAACTATAAACAAGGGAGTTATCGTCTCACTAAACAAAGGCAAGGTTGCCAGGCCAAAGCTGATTCCAACAGCATATAGAAAAAACAAGTCAAGAAGTGGAATTCAAAATTTATGTTTATCTTCCATTTTAACTTTCCATGAGAAGTTATCCTCTCTAAATTGACAATGCCTTTCACTGAACTTATATCTCCCTGTATAAAGCTGCATAATGATATAATAAGTGTCTGATCTTAGTAGTGTATATAATGTGTACCTTACTGTCAGTCCTATTACCTAATGTTGCACTTATTAGTACAGTAGAGTTAACCAGACAAATATGCATGCAGACGAGTGGGGTAACCTGTTGTATGCTCCAATTGGTGAATGTCATTTACCAGCTTTCTCGTTGATTTCTGTCTGTAGATGTCAAATTTATATTGCAGATTCATATTTGCTATTGCCAATGACTATGTTCAGTGATTATTATAGATTTTTGAGCCAGTGTTCATGAGTTTAGTATAGCATTACGTGGTAACAGCGAAGCAGAGGTGGAAGGCACTAGTAGTAAATGCAGTTTTGAGTTAACCCAGTTCCTGCGTGGACTAATTAATTCTCTCTCCTAAGTCCTTCATGACCTATTCTTCATAATGGAGAATTTGTCTACTTACGTCTTGGATCTTGCATTTATTCAACGATTGCATTGAATACCAAGTAACACCTAGTTGTATCAAAGGCAGGTTGAAACTCTTTTGAGTATATTTAAAATTTAACTACGTAACAGTCATAGATAGTATTTTTGTCAATGTGTAGTACGTAGTGCCTTCCAGCTCTGGTGTAGGTTAGTCTATTAGAGATCATTGGCGCACATGACTAGTTCCTGTAAGTGCTACTGACCTCTTAAGTTGTGCTCTCATCTAATCTGCTACTCATACTAGCACACAGCATACCTTTCAGCAGCTGCCAATGATAGCATGTTAGCACTAATATGCTATTTACTAACATTGCAGGTGGAGGGCCTACCATCACCCCCTAATGAGCACTACATTTCACCTAGACATACGCCCTTGGCAGCTCCTGCTCCTCCACTGTTAGCAGCTCCTGCTCCTCCACCGCCACCACCTCCCCCGGCTCCACCCCTACTAGATACGAGCAGCAGCAACAGTAACTGGAGATTACAAAAAAGACCAGCTACCACTTCCAGTAAAGGTGACTATGGATACTTTTAGCCTTAGATCATCACATAAAACTTGGTGACCAATAAGCCTTTCTACCACCCCATCCTCTCTTTGTCCTTTGTTGAGCTATCTTGCCAACCAATGCCTTACCTTTCATACTAACCTAGGGGTGGGCAACTTGCCACCCACAAACTGTATGCCAGTAAACTCTTTTGCTATTATCTAATTATGCTTAGCTTTGCTATCAACACTTTATTTTGTTGAAATGATAATTATTGATGGTGAGCTGAAATAGAAATTGATGCTAATTTTCCGTTAACAGAATCTGAATATCTGCTAATGTGCTATTATTTTAGTGCCTGAAATGCATTTGGAATTATATTAGAGTTATCTGCTCACTTGTACAGTGTAGACAACTTTACATTGGGTAGACAACTCTGCATTGATTTAGCCACTGCATGCTATAATACTGAATACTAATTGTGTTCTACTGCGGCCTGCTATACGAATACTTGCTTATCTAACCTCTAACTTCACATGTGCACTTATCCTACACCGTACGAGGGATGTTCCAATCGCGTTCTTCTGACATGTTACCCAATTAAAAATCAAAGATTTCGCTTTAAAATTGTAGTGCTTTTTTATCTTGGAAAGTTCAGTTTGATGCTTTATTTCCTGCATCAACATAGTATGAGTGATTGCTGATGTTAGCTATGATGGTTTCCTGAATTATGTATGCAGCCTGCATACTGAGCCACAAATCGGCCTATAGGCATAATGTCGGCTTAGAAAGTTGATTTGGTGTATTGGAACATCCCTGATTACTGTTACTGTCTATTTCAAACACAAAGTATGGATTAGGCCTATCTATGTTTACTAATCGAGCCATCTATATCAGCTATATAAGTTCACCAGTTTACTACTGTATATAGTTATATTATAACCAACTGTTCTATGATTGCCTACATTTTAATTCAGTTAATTTTACTTTATGAAACCCCAACCTCATATTTGGCTCAAATTAATAATTGTCGCAGGAGTTATACTTATTACTTATTATGACATTTTATGGCAGCAGGGACTTAGCCTCCAATGATATCCCTTTGCATGTAAGGTGTGGGGTGGAGTTTGTGGTAAGACACGATGCAACGTTCTGGGTAAATGACCAAAAATACTTGCACTTTTTCGGCTCTATTTTGTAATGGCAAAATCATGATGTTTATCCATGTAAATAGAGTCCAGATTTCCCTATCATGGAAGACCCGTTTGTTGAGGAGATATTAATGCAGGCTTGTCAATCACTTGCGTATTGGAACCATCAATATTTGCTAGTTACTAGCTATTAGTAGCTAGTAACTAGCTAGTACTAGCTAGTAGTAGTAGCTAGTACTAGCTAGTACTAGCTAGCTAGTAGTAGCTAGTTTAGCTTACTAGTAGTGTAGCTGATAGCTGTTGCTTACTGGTTACTGACTACTAGCTACTGACCGTGATCATTTACTGTTGATGGTTCTCTTTTTTTTATATTTCTTACCATTTATATTTCTATGGACTTTTGTCACTCACTCATTTCCTTGTTTTTCTGTTTTCAAGCATTTTTATATGACACATTTCGCACTGTGTTTAGTATCACGTGTAGTGCTAGTCTCCAACTATTTATACTCATATTATCTTTGAATGAAGAATAAAATCCTAACCGTAAAGATTTGTTGTAATTTTATTTTCTTATAGAATTAGTATTATATACGTAATGATAGTTGTAACTAATCGCTGCATGGAATGTTCTAGTCCGTCCTTTAGTTGAATAGGTCTCTCTATATTTCTCAATTTTGTGCCAGCGATTCAACTAAATCTTTCCTCTTCGGTTTTCCCTTCAATTTGTTTGACATATGATCAAACCTTCACTGAATATTTATATATACCATACAGTCATGGTCGACCTAATTATATTTACGTTTAATACTAAAGTTTAACGTCTAGTTCACTTTCTTTGAGCACCAACTAACAACAAAGAGTATTTGGCTTTCTGGAATCTTATTTTATGCTGCCGACTTTCTAAGATGCCCGTGTGTGGTTAAATGTGTAATGCCTACTCACCAGCACCAATAAATAACTCTCTTCTCTCCCTCCGGAATGTTCTGTGATTGTCTCCCCTTGTCTGCTGCTTTGCGTTATCCCAATGTGATGTTATAATAATATTGTCATGAAATGCTAAGTGCAAACCTACCCCTATTTGCTATCGCTACTGATTGAGATTTGTATTTTTACCCGAGATTTACTTAAATGCCAATACCATCTCTTGCCACACCCGATGTCACTAGGTAATTGAAATGGTTCGTCCTTGGTTAATTGGTTACCTTGGTTACTTGAACCACCCTGCTTAATTGGTTAGAGGTACAATAGTAAACTCTATTGGCTGAATTTGATTGGTCACTGCTACAGTAAATCCCGTTGTGTGCTGCATTAGCTATAATAAATGCGCTATAATCGCTTCATTGCTTCAATATGGTTTTTCAGCTGAAAAAGAGAAAAAGGCTGAAGAGATTGCAGGTAAGTTGCTGCAGCAATATTGCCAATGCTTGCCTTACTTACTTGTGTCTATTCCATAACCAACGTACTGTGATTGTAATGTGCTTCACTCTCATGCTTTGGAAGTAATAAAGTGTTATTTCTGAATTATTTGTTTAGGCATGAATTAAATGGAAGTTGTTGAAGAATTATTGGCATCCGCAAAATTCAATGTAGAAGTTCAGTTTGTGTTCTAGAATATGTACCCAAGTGCTGTTTGCTGCCAAAGTTTGATTCTTTTTGCAAGCATTCATCAATTGCTTACTCTTCAGGTCTGCTGATGCAGCATACAAAATTACATGAGGCAGAATTATGAACTGAAATCTTAAAATATTTTTCATAGTAAAAATGTTACATAATATTATGCTATAATATGGAACATGGCTTCTC
Organism: Himantozoum antarcticum; assembly: GCA_027564295.1. Classification (NCBI taxonomy): domain Eukaryota; kingdom Metazoa; phylum Bryozoa; class Gymnolaemata; order Cheilostomatida; family Bugulidae; genus Himantozoum; species Himantozoum antarcticum. Next base: position 5,942 of record JAOQGN010150383.1, on the reverse strand, counting down.
TTCATGTTTCTCACCTATGAAAAGTAAGTTCACTCGACATGTGGGCACCATTTATTGCTCTTTGCACTAGCTTGCTAATACTGTTACTCCATTTTGGTATTGGAAATGTTTATCGTTAATTCATATTTTGGTCCTAATATATATTTGCTTCTCAACTCTCTCAAGAACATTATATCAGATGTGTTTGTACGATAGATTTGAAGCACTCCTTAATACTGAGCTGCCTATTTTTGCAGCATCAAGAAGAAGTGATGATTTTAGCTCCGAGTTGAAACAAAGACTGAGTAGAATTAATGTGAATGAATCAAATGGAGGGAGGCGTCTCTCTTCTTCCCTCACTGCTCAAGTATTTATTGACCAAGATTCGAATGCTGACGAAGTAGCTGAATGGCTGAGCAGGAAAGGTTTTCATACCCAGTGAGTAGGCGTTCTATCAGGACTTGTTCTATGACTTTCATAATATCATAATTACGGTTGATTTGAAGAATAGATCCCATTACCACTACTGTCAACAAATTAAAGCGGTCTCTCGCTACAGACGATCAGTGATAGTATTGATTGAAAAATAAGAACTTGGCATATGGCTGTTTCCATCATGATAGTCATTCATTTCTAGGGACACAATTAAGCTCAGATCAGGTAAAATGGCGAATCCTACGCACCTCACAGCCTGGGAGGCAGCTCCTTTAGGTCACGTTTTAGTAGCATTCTAAACGCCTGTTTTAGTAGAGGCTGTGTCTTAGTCTTATATACATGTAGAATGCATATTGCATATTAGTCTTATATAGATTGGCACGGCGCTGTGCAAGTTAGTATCGCTGGTGAATTATAGTGACAAATAATATAGCTTTCTATCTAAACGGCTGGAGAGTAAAACGTTATTCTTTGTATATCTATTACGTGATTGGTTGACCTGTTTTATAGGTCACAAAGAGTATTAGCTGGCTACACTGGTAGTGAATTATTCCATCTCAGTAACGAAGCATTGTATATCTATTATGTGATTGGTTGACCTGTTTTATAGGACACCAAGAGTATTAGCTGACTACACTGCTAGTGAACTATCCATCTCAGTAACGAAGCATTGTATATATATTATGTGATTGGTTGACCTGTTTTATAGGACACAAAGAGTATTAGCTGGTTACACTGGTAGTGAACTATTCCATCTCAGTAACGAAGCATTGACTGGGGAATTTGGGCAACAGGAAGGTTCCAGACTTGCCAGTCAGCTGAAGCTGATGAAAACTACAGCTGGGGTAAGTAATGTTACCATTTAATAGCCAACATTGAATGTGAAAATGTGAATACTGGATTAGCTGACACTATCAGTAGTTACATGTATGTCCTCTGAATAAAACATCAAATCTGTATAGTAAATTATTTATCTTGTGCTACTCCTTTAGCTACAATAATTGGCCTACAGTAACGATTATAATCAACATGGAAAACATCTTTCCATTGCACTGAATCATTATAACTTTATATACGGTATGGCAGATTTCCTTCCTCATACACATTTACTCGACACAATGATAACATTGATTGATGGGAAGACAACTTTGCAGTTTCCAGCACCAGAAGGTTTTATTAGTGCAATGAAATTGTGGATGAATGATGTCAAGCTGGCAGACCCACTATACGGCAACATTTCTTACTTGAATTGAATTGACCAATACTTGTATCAGCACTAAGTATTATCGATACAGTATTATCAAGTTTTATCTGTAATATCCTAAAATTTAACAATAAAATATGAATTTAATATCTCATGCTATATTTACAGTACACACAAAGTGGCTCGTCTCAACTGAGAAAGATACTAGAGCGAAGAAAACAGAGAGCAGATGATGCGGGCTCGGACGGCAGCTTTGAAGGTAACTTTAACTTTGTCAGTTGTGAACCCTTACTCACATGTCCGTCATATTAGCACAGCAAGCACCTTGCTCACATGTCCCTCATATTAGTATAACAAGCACATTGCTCACATGTCCCTCATATTAGTATAACAAGCACCTTGCTCACATGTCCGTCATATTAGTATAACAAGCACATTGCTCACATGTCCCTCATATTAGTATAACAAGCACCTTGCTCACATGTCCCTCATATTAGTATAACAAGCACCTTGCTCGCGGATCTGCATTCTGATTCAGGAGCAGCTTTATCCCCTACCATTTTGTACGTTTTGACATGTGTGGATTGGATGTATATCAGTAAGTAGTTACTTAGAACTGTACTGCTACTTAGATACTACTACTTAGGTTATAAGTAGTATTTTCTTCCACCTGACAAGAATATCAATAACAGAAAAGGTTTATTCAGGAGTTGTGCTCTCTCAATGCAGCTTGTACGACTACATTGACAGTGCAATGGCAGGCAACAGGTTCACTATCTGTTTGCTCTTACCACATTATATCCGTTTGTGAACCTCTGGTGTGACCTGTAAGCAACTGTACATGATATTGTGTTGCAGATCAGTGGCAAGTCCACATTGACACTGGGCAATCTCCCCACTGATTTGGTGAAATAAACAACTGTTTATATTTGCATATTTTAGATTCTGATGAATTTGCCTCTGCGAGCATGGTGAGAGGAGGAAATAAAGTGGGTGCTACTCGTAGGTATTGAGGCTAAGCTGCTAAGGCTAAGCTTGAGGCTAAGCAACGGATGCTAAATGGAATTCATAAGCAATGCCAACTATTTATTACAAAACTAATATCTCTTACCATATACCACCGTCTAAGTGACTCCTCGGTTCGAGGCAATCATGCATGTCCTTATATGTGCAGGGGAGATAATCACACATAATCCTCTTCAGCACGAGGGAGATAATAATCACACATAATCCTCTTCAGCACGAGGGAGGTAATCAAGCATCTTCATCTTCAGCACGAGGGAGATAATCACACATAATCCTCTTCAGCACGAGGGAGGTAATCAAGCATCTTCATCTTCAGCACGAGGGAGACTGTAACACATATTTCTCTTCTGTGCAGGGAAGACTATTTATACATCATCTTTGGTGTAAAGCAGACGATAATACATTTTTTTCTGTGCAGGGGAGACAAATCATACATATCTTCTTGTGCAAGTGATACAATCATGTTAATATAATTCCCTGTTATGACTTTGGCTTATGTTAGACTATGCAATCTGTTTTGTGGCGCTACAATATTATTGTGACGTGTGCGCTTTTGGAAAGTTTATTATACTGCATTATCTTTTTTTTTCTCACCATTAACTATAACTATTATAATTAAATAATGAATCACAAATCTCAGATTTTCTAAGGTTACCGGTTCTACTAAAACAATGAGCACCAGGTCATTTTCCAACGAATGTATAATTTTCAAAGCCCATTAAATTAGCACCACATTATTTTTCTACGGCTACCAAGTAACAAGTAGTGCTCCATATTTATAATAGCTTCTTATGTATATTTATTAGAGCGCATTGGCAAGCTTTTCACAAGCATTTATACACATTTATCTCCTTTTGAACTTTGGCTAATCATATCTGTGACTGCTACTATGGCCTGCTGCCAAACTTCCGTACTGCTATATATAAGATAATTAATGCAAGGATGTAAACGGTACCTGCCACTTCAGGTCAAGCTGGTACTTTTAGTAGATGCAGAACGGGAAGGGCTAGAGATTCTCTCCAATCCATCTTCTAATATCAATAAACACACGCAGATCAAACTCGCCCACCCATATCACTATAAATTATTTTTGACAAAAGGTAATGTAATGATTGATAAATTAATTATTATTTATTTTAGATGTACTGTAATAATAACAATATAATGTTTTATCATACTATCACAGGTATCTTAAAGTGTCATACACAACAGGTCTCTACTGGCAATGTTAAAAAATAATAACATCATAGTATGATACTCATATTATAATGTGATACTCAATATAATGATTTTACAAATACTGTACAACTGTGCATTAAATACAATAGCTGTACAATACAATGTGTAAGTGTAAGTGTAAGTACAATGTGTAAGTGCCATAGAATAATACAATAAGCATGCCATAGCTGAGATCTTGTACTCTCGTATCATGTGCTTGGTCGATGACATCTTGAAACAAGTCGACAGTACTGACAAGCTCGTGCTTATCAGATGACATATAGCACGAATTTTCTAACACGACGAGTTCTCATGACACTAAAAATTCATTGAAGACTTGGCTAATTTACATTTCATGAAGTCACAGACATACTTTGTACACATGACATAACTCAGACGTGGCTAGATGCTAGGTATATATATTTACACATCATTGTTTACCCAGTCCCACATTATGTACATTTCACCATCACTCATGACAGCAAAGTAAGGTGCTATGACAACTCTGACACCGTGTAGCATGTACCTAACGGAGTGACTACTCACTAGCAGGTTCTCACAGCATGTTATCACTTTATCATATGACATACAGCTGTCTACAGTCAATGACTGCAACCCATAATCCTCAATCACCAGCTCTATCAACTTTTCTGCTTTTTTCTTGTTTCTGCAACGACCAATCAGAATTCATATGATTGACTTTCATCCAATGAAGATACTCCAAAGTTGGTAACTAGTTTCGTAACAGAAGACCTGCACTTCGACAGCTGTAAGTAAAGAACCCCAACCACCCAATGCTAGACACTCATTTAGCAGCTATCAGTTGCCAACTGCATGAAACATGTCGCAGTGTGCCATCAGCTAAGGCTCGTAGGCCCCGAGTTGTCCACTAAAGGTTTCTGTAGCATATCGGCAGCAAAACAGCATTTTTTTTATTTTGGGTCGATAATAGCAAATTTGTTGATTCTATGTGTATGCCCACAGCCAAAGAAAATAATGATACAAGTTAGAAAAGATAGCAAAATATTATAATCTGTAACATGCCAGCATTATATGATGCTGGAGTTATCTTCTCAAAGCAACCCTTATTTTCTTGAGAAAGACGAGAACTCCTGAGCATCACACAAAGATAGTAGTATTGCTCTTCCCAATGGTTTTTAATCTTTGCCTCTGATGATCCAAATAGTCTTCGACTTAGTTTCACTAACTTTTAGGTTACCTTTTATATGTGGCTTGGAGTTGCGTGGCAGTGTCCTCATTATCCCGTATGAAGTTATTGATTGCCCAGACTGGGCTATGACTAGGCACACTAATGTGACCTTCAGGGGTCAAGGTCATCTCATCTCCCATAGTTCTAAAATATATATATATATATATTTATAATAAAATTAACCATTACGAAAAAAATGAATATTTAAGGAGAATTTTTGTGTTTGTGTGGCCAAAACAAGTCAGTGTTTCAGGAGTGTCAGAGACTGTAGCGTAGCAGTGATTCAATTGAAGGAAGGATGCAAAAGATTGAACAATCACCATCACAAATAGTTATTGATGTAAAAGGCTGCGTTGAGTGCTACAGTAGCATAAATGGCTATTATTAACTACACTGCTCTGCGCTCGCTATATAAAGCAGTGAACATTGGAAAGCTAGCCTTTACGTCGAAAGAAGTTGTAGATTTTGAAATCTGTTAGCCCTTGGATGAGAACTCCATGATAATAAACGCCAAGTACTAGTATTCGTGTACGTGTACTACACTCAGACTAGCTAAAAAACAAGTAAACAGATGGCATGGTATGGTCATAAGGTCATAGCGTAGAGGTCAAAATGGTGATTAGATGTCCACTAGTCTTTCTAATTCAGCAGTCAATTATACGGTTATTCAAACCTCGCAAACTAGACGCGAGACTGAAGCTAGAATTAGTTACGGTGGCTCATCAACCGCATACCATAAGCTAATTAGTTACGGTGGCTCATCAACCAGCATACCATAAGCTAATTAGTTACAGTGGCTCATCAACCAGCATACCATAAGCTAATTAGTTACAGTGGCTCATCAACCAGCATACCATAAGCTAATTAGTT
>JAOQGN010150272.1:0-11366 GCA_027564295.1 Himantozoum antarcticum | reverse complement strand
ATGCCAAGTTGCGTCTGAGCATTTTTGAGCAGGAGCAGTACATCTTCCCGGGCACTCGCTGCGCGCTCCAACTTCGCCGAGCCGTCATTTTGCGAACTGTCAACAGACAACGCTCCCGGTGGTGGGTGTCAATTTTCCATTAAGAGGATACAACTTTGTTAGAAAGATAACGGCTAATCCATCCGTTCATACGGCTCAGTTGGTTGTACTGGTGAACGGAGGGGAACTGAAATACCCCATCAATAAAACTGGGACACAATTCCACGTTGTTAGCGCTGGATTACAGGAAGCTCGCATACCCATAGAACACAATGGAGAACACCCAAAAATTCTCATCTGTGGACTCGTCGACCCTGATGCAAAAACTGGTGACTACACCAAAAACTCGTTCAGTTTCAAGCACAATGTTTCTTCTGTCGAGCTTCTCGTCGATGGTGTTCCCGTTGGGAAACGTTGCGAACCCAACTTTACCTCTAACAACTATGTGCGCTCATACATGAGTCTTACGGCATCTGTGGGTGTCGCCTACCCCGAAACCTCAAACGGTCTGACATCCGCGGCTTACGCAGACGGACACACCATGTTTGGTTTTGATCTCACCGGTGATCTTACGTGTCAGCGGGGTTCTGGAGCCGGGGTTCACTTGCTGAAGAATGGTTCACGCACACTAAACGTTTAGTTTTCTCAACTGACCGCTCGCACCCTCAGCATGTTTGTCTTATCAACTGCGAGATGACCTTATCTTGATCGACCATGAACAACGGATCACCTTTGCTAGTGGTGGTCTTTAATAACGACGCGGATATTGTCACAACATCCATTGCTGTCCCAGTGGTTACCTACGACAGATCCTCACAGTTCACATATGAATGGAGAAAATATTGACAGAGCCCTCCGTCAAGTTTGTGGTGCTCGTTTCAAAGGGGTGTTTGAATTTGAAGCGTCTTTTCCCATAATCGGGGATGGATTCGATGTCATTAACAACCAGACCTCTGATCAACCCGGCGAGCATTGGCTCGCCGTCAGCTCGTCCCGTTTGTCTGTGATTTTTTTTGACTTGTATGAACTACCTCCATCCGTTTATGATGGTTTGGAGTCGATTTTTCGGCAAGGCTCCCGAGGTAAAGTGTTTACACGAGTGAGATGCAGGCTGCAGGTACTCGTCTTGATTGTTTGCGGGGACTACTGTGTTCTGTTCCTCACACTACTCTCAAAACAGTGGACCGTTAAGCATTTTGTCGACTGGATGGTCGAAATTCCCGGAGGCGAAATACGTGACCATGCGGTCCGATACGCTGTGCAGCATCTTTTTGGGTCAGAAAGTGTTGGTGGGATTCTCGGTGATGGTGGAACAGAAGGATGCGATGGTACTCACATTCATGGATCTGGCACATTTTAGCCAGCGACTATGATCGTTCCGTCTACAGAGACCTCCTTTGTCTAAAGACTGCATACTTTTCTGTTCCTTCACATTATTTAATGATATGCCTTTTTTACCAGTTTTTGTGACCTATATGCTTACACGAATAAAACAAAAATGCCTGCAAACACAACCCATCTGTTTGTTTGGTTGTCACGATGGTCGAGTTATTCAGAGTAAGACGAGACAATGATGACAATGACTCTTTCTATGATTGACTAGAAACGGTTGACACGGCATAGTTATATTAAACAATGCATGTGGGAACAGTCTAGCCAAAACAAATAACATCCTATGCGTTACAGCAAAGATGACAATGACTCTTTCGGTGAATCATAATGCCCACAATAATGACAAATGGGTGACACGGTATAGTTTTATCAAACGATGCATGCCAGAACAGTCTAGCCAAAACAAGTTAGATCCTATATGTTGCAACAAAACGGGGGTGCAGCGATTAGTGGACGCGTTTTATCAATCGATGCATGCGAGAACAATTTAGCCAAATAAATAAGATCGATGGTGGTAGCAAACCATCGCCATCGAGACAATGGTATCGACAATGGTATCTAAACGATATTCAAGACAATGGTATCAAATTGATGAGAAGAACCAAAATGATGGTGTCAAAACGATGGACGGAACCAAACGATGGTGATGGAACATACATGTTTGTTTTGGTGATGGGACATAAATAGTTTTTTTTTTTAAACGTTCAAAACGATGGTACAACACGATGGTATCAGAACGTTCTTAGGTGGAAGGTCGGTGATGCCGTACCTTTCTCAAAGACATTTGCCAGAAAACACGGTCCGACCACCGGACTGAGTGGCCGGGTGCCGCCCCACCGTCGTCCCATTGACCCCACTTCCGCCATCGTCCCATCGGCCCTCTCCTCTCGGGGTGCACCGTCGGAACGGGGAGGGCGGACGCGACATTGGAAGGAAGGTCAAGGTCGTCATTCGTGCGTGGGTTCGCGGGACCGTTATTGTAGCCGGCCTCGTTGTTGTTGGCGTCACCCGGTTACGGAAAAGTTTTGTAAGCTCGATCGTGATTGGTTGATTTAATTGACGATTGCTAGGGACACTTCGCGGTTGCTAGATGGGTATTGAAGGCCACAGAGTTCCTGTCTCAAGAGTTGTGAGGACGAGAAGTGAGAAAAGGTTCTAAGCCAATCAGAATGCCAGATTCCGAGTTATTTTTAGATTTTTTGGGACTGTTGTTTTTATAACTTCTCCTCATTTGTCTTGAGTTTTGCCCTCTTCTGATTGGCTTAGAGCTTGTTACGAGTTCTGTGATTGGCTGCTGAAAGTTCACAGGGGGCTACCGAATAGAGGGGTATGGAAGGGGTCAGGGAGGAGGTGGGAGGTAGCAATTGATTGAAGAAGAAGATTGCGAAGGTGTATGAAGAAGAGTTCGAAAGTGTGTGAAGAAGAAGAAGAGTTCAAAGGTGTGTGAAGAGTTCGAATGGGTGAGAACAGTTCGAAGGTGTGTGAACAGTTTGAAGGTGTGATAAGAGTTTGAAGGTTTGTGAAAAGTTCAACGGTGTGAGAACAGTTGTAATGTGTGAGAAGAGTTTGAAGATTGTGAATGAAGGTGTGAGAAGAGTTCGAAGGTGTGTGAAGGATTTGAAGATGTCCGAAGAGTCTGAATGTGTGAGAACAGCTCGAAGATGTGAGAACAGTTTGAAGATGAGAGAAAAGTTCGAAGGTGTATACTTCCTTTTAATACTTGCCACTTCATCAACACTGAGATAGGAGTGATGATCCTTTGTCAGTGAGAGCACAAGTGATAATGAGCAAAGAGGATGAATATATGAGGGAATGACTAGGATAATATCCAATAGCATCACTCGATAGTCCTTCCACCATTTATGATTATATAATTGTTGTATTTAGATGCAATTATAAGTTACATTTTGATTGGTTAATGAGATTGTAACTTTTCACATAAAAATGGTTAAGAATGTCCATTCTCCATACAAGCAACACCTCCTCAAAGTTCCATTGAACGAAAGCAAAGAAGACTGTTTCATCTCTATTTAATCCAAGAGTAAAGAAAAAAGACAGTACTTATTAGATCGGTCAAAGTTAATGCGCTGAATCTAAAGTGATGATACATTTGAAAATGTATGATTAAGAAGAATTTGAACATGAAAATGTGCGAATAGTTAAATGCGTATCATTGATTCGAAGATTCATTGATTCAGTGTGTGGATGATTCGAAGATGTATGAATGGTTTGAAACTCAATGAATAATTTTAAATTTCATGATTGTTTTTATATAGTGTGTTTATTATAATATGGTTGTAGTATATATGCATATATAAGAAATCAAATCTTTAACAAATAAAAACAGTCCATTCAAATATTATATGTGAATGCAGTAACACTCGACTTGAAAGTCAAAGTGAAAAGGAATATTTACTTTGATCATAGCTCTAAGCATGCTCACATTACATATTTCTTTTGATTTTGATAAGAAAAAACAATACAGAGAAGCTGTCAACCTCAGTACTTATTAGATTGCTCAAAATTAATGCGCTGAATTTAAAGTGATGATACATTCGAAAATGTGTGATTTAAAAGTGTTTGAACGAATGAAAGTGTGTGAATAGTTTTAATGTGTATTGTCGATTCGAAGATTCATTGATTCAGTGTGGGGATGATTCGAAAGTGTTTGAAACTAAATGAATAATTTTGAATTTCAAGAATATTTTTATAAATTATGTTTATTGATAATATAGTTGTAGTATATATATGCATATATAAGAAATCAAATCTTTAACAAATAAAAACAATCCATTCAAATATTATATGTGAATGCAGTAACACTCGATTTGAAAGTCAACATAAAACGGAATCTATACTTAGATCATAGCTCTAAGCGCGCTCACATTACATACATGTATTTCTTTTGATTTTGATCAAAAACAATATAGCGAAGCTAACTGGATTTGAACACCAGTATATTTTACTCCATTTACGGATTTGCTTCCATATGATGCTAATATTCACTCTCTAACAGCATGATCACGGGATTTAAAACTTTTATTGGCATTTAAGCATTTAAAAAAATATTCATAGTCCACCCCCTTGCTATCAATAGACAAAAAAGAACACAATAAACTCTGCATGTGGTTGAGGTTGTTCCTTGTAATTGAATAGAGTTGTCCTTAACACATCCTGTTGCTCTCCTAAATACATTTGCCACATCAGGCATTGAGGATGTAGATGTACCATAAGAGTCAAAGTAAATTACTGTCCTTCCATCACACCAAACTGCTTCTCAGTGTTGACCAGAAGCATTTGAGTTATCAGTATTCAAAACATAAAGTCCCTTATTAGAACTTACAAATATCTTAATAAATACACCTCTAGGAAAATCTCCTTTGAAATAATCTCAACAAAAGCTATCCTGCTCTAAAATGCTTCTTATATCCTGCATATTCATAATTGTCTTGCAATTCTCTAAAATGAGCCAGATGTGAAAAGTAGGTCCTGGTTTAAGTCAATCTCCATTAACTCATCCCTTTGTTGATAAATGATAGCAGTTACTGGGAATGGTGATGGGACATGAAAGGTTATATCCAATGTTATCGATCCTCTGTTTATAAGGTGGGCTCCATCTTCGCAAAAGTCTCTGGTAAAGTCAAAGGTGAATTAAATAAGCCCGTCGGCAAAGTTCTTGTAAGTTATCGCATTAGACTCATTTGCATTTCCTCCTCCTGTCACAACTGATAAATTCATAAAAATGCGTGCGTACTATTTTCCCTAAAAGTTTGTTTCATATTATTTGGCAACTAGAACTCCATCAAACAACAACTCCACAGATGCCACATCGGCATGTATAAAGTTAAAAGGGTTTTGTTTGTATGCACCATTTTTAGCAGCACGAGATACGCAATCTAAAAAATGCATTGTAGTTTCTGTCCATTGCACTCGATATTAAAGCGGTTGTCTCTAATTCCTTCAGGGATGAGTTGAGTGTGAACCTTTACTTTATCAATCGGGTACTTTATACATCCACCATCGAGTAGCAAATATGTTTGAGCAGATTGAATGGAAGGGTTGGCTTTCACTTTGTGAATGAATAAAGACAAAGTTGTTATTTTTACTTAAACCCCAGCTGCATCAGCATATGGATTGTCTTCAGAAGACACGAGAGAAAAAGAGGAGGATAATTTGCGAATTTAGAGTTTCAGCGATATTCCAGGGACCCTTCCCAGAGCAAAGATGCTTAAGTTCAAGCGTATGTAAATGTCAAGTTGTTTACTTCCTGATATGAGAGCTTTTCTCGCTGTTACATCATCAGCTTTTGCATTGTCCTGATTACAACACAAGACACCATCCTCATTCCACCCTGATGCCGAGAGTTGACATATCTTTGTTAAAGTTTACCAAATTTTCCATCATTGAACGATAACCATAAAGCGATTCATATTCCACATCATGGTTATTTAGTTTAACCTGATAGAGTCAAATAGAGAATGAGCGAAATTATCTCCCGGATAAACAACAAGAGTTTCAGTCGCTGGAATAGCATCACCATTTCCCTTTACGACTTTGCACTTTAGATACATGTATGAGTGATTGAAGTCACAATCTCCATCCTCGGTCTCAGGAATGTCTATATCTATATCTCCATAAGGACTATCTCTAACCCATGGGTATTCAACGGATTCGCCCTTCAATACCGAGTATGTGTTGCGTTGGTGGCAAACAAGTCAAATGCTTCGAGAACCGTATCTCGAGTCTTCTACTGTTCCTTATCTATTGAACAGTAGTACCCGACTGATGATTGTTTCTTTTGCATATTCTAATAACATAATACATCTGATTGTTGTGACATAAATATATTTCTCCCCTTTGATCGTTTTGCTCAAACCAGAGGTGGTATTTTTCCTCTTATTTGGGGGATCTCTCACAATCAACATTCCTCTTGATGTGGATGTGGGAGCTTTTCTTTTTTGCTGACTAAGCAGAGCTCCAACATCATCCAACATTCCCATATATTCGCTTTCAAGTTTTTAATCAATGATTCTTCAAATCCCTGTCCATCAATGACTTTACATGCTGTCTTACCCAGTATTAAGTATTTATTTTCCAAGGGCTAATCCTCCTTTCTTAAGCATTGGCATTGCAGAATGTAGTAGACCAAAAAAGAACGAACCCAATCCATACCCTTTCATTGTTGTACGACCCGAATAGACCTTGAGTCCATTTCCTCTTTGTGTTGCCTAGTATTCCCTATAAATTCCATATGATTCTTCTGGATTATAACGAACTAACATGGGAGGAAGAATGTTTTTTATGCTTTCTGATCTATTTTGCGTGGGTGTGGTGCTGGTAAAATTATTGTTTGCTTTTACACATTTATTGATAGAAGCAATGCAACCAAGAAACAAATTACATTAAAAATTGATATAATCATATTATGATTATATCAATTTTTAATATAATTTTTTTTCGGAGACAGAGTATCAATGGAAATAGCAATGTTTTATAGTGATCGTGCAGGTACATTATTACAGTATTACACCAAATCAATCTGACATCATCCAACTGTTGAAGGAATAAGGATAGTCTAACCTTCTAGGCTCTTCAAAATTATTACACAATGTTCACATATACAGAATGTAGAACACAGAATATACATAATATTTTAATCAATAGGAGCAAAACAATATCATACAAAATCACTCTGTTTAATCCAACTGTTAAAAGAATCAGGATACCCTAACCATTTTACAAAATCATGGAAGTCCACCTATCTTTTCCTTTTTAATAACACGTTCCACTCTGTAAGAATCAGGTTTTGCTATCTTTTGAAGCTCCTGCTTGTAAAATATTCTGTCAATTGGTTCCCCCTTACAACCCCTTACAATGGAGCATTGTAAGCTTTTTTCCATTACCTGTTTGCATAGAACTAAATGTGTATGTTTCCAAGATGGGAATCAAAGCTTCACGAATGTTGTTCCCTGATTTAGATTTTATGGGAATTCCCATGACTTCTGTGAATAAACATTTATAACGGTTAGTAAAAATGTTGCTCCATCATTATCCACTGAGTAAGACCGAACATCCATGACATCGGCTTGTAACTGTTCACCCATTCCGTCAACAATTGTCGGCCGGCGTTTGAATTTAGTTCTGGCTGGTTTATGAAAGAGTATACTCATCCCGACTAGTCAATCATTGCTGGACAGCCCTTTTGTCAATTCTTCCTTCGAGTTTTGCCTTTCTCACCAGTTTACCAACTCCTCTGGGAGATAACGAGAAGGAATGTTGGTAGTAAAGTTTTCTCAGCAATTCTATTCATGAAATTTTGCCCATGTTTTAGAACTGGAGAACATTTGTGTGTGTTTCTTTTAACTTTATATGATGATGTAGGTTGAGGTCTTATATGAGTCTCATTTATCTCAACCCAAGGAGGTTTGATGCCTTTGTTTCCAAGTGCTTTTTTAAACTTTCCCCACGCTGTCTTAGGTGACTGTCGGTCTTCACGCCCAGTAGGACCATCAACCGAGTCCAAAATAAGGTCCAGAGTGTCTGATGGAGAGAATGTAATTTTATTGTTTTTATAACGCTGCTAGTTCGACCTACTTTGAAACCGGCATTCTCTACCTTAGCTAAGAATACAAGCATTCTTGTTCCTTGAGCGGGAGTGGCAACTAGGTGTTCAAGAAATTGTCCTTTTCTATTGATATTAACCAATGCAGTGATTGTAGGGTCATCATCCTCTTCATCAGAATCATATTTTGATTCTTCTTCTTGCTCTGTTTTTTTTAATTTTTACTCTGATGTCTTTGTTGATGGAATGCGGGAACTCTTCTTTTATTGTATTTTGCTTCTTTGGTGATGATTGATCAGTTTGAGTGACTACTGATGTGGAGGGTGGGAAGGATCTCTTTCGGGCCAATTGGTTTTGTTTGCTTCTAAGCTTTGAAAGACTGTTGAGGTACTGTTGGTAAAGTTGTTCATATTCCATAACTAACCCTATCAGCGTCTGACAGAAATGGGTTCTCCTTTATCATCTCCATTTCACTTCTCCCTCACTTTGCTGTTGTGAGTGAGATTTTTGAATGGATTTTGTGGTGGTTTATGGGGAATCTGTGAAAAGGAGGACATCGAACAACGAAAAGTCATCTCATCAACAAGAATATATTGATCTGCAAACTTCATAATACTCTTTTTTTATTTATCCTGTATGATATGTTTGTGTGCGTGTGCACGTGTGTGTATGGTCACACCGAGCAAATCCTTTTTCTCCTCCTCATCCCCCTCCCATTCCTCCAATTAACATACTCAGTAGAGGTTGAATAAGCATCGAAAGAAACCCTCCATTTTGTAATATTAGTTTCCGAGACTTGAGAGATGCTTTGGGGACAACTAAGCGACATATTTCCGCAGCATGGCAATGTAGAGCGGAGTACTGACTATTTGTAAGATCTACATTTCCTAGTACGGTGTTTTTTGCACACCCCGCCAATTCCATGATCAGATCTTTCATTGCTCTGTCGATGGTAAGAACTTGAACCCTGTTGCTATCTGTGCTAAGAGCCATAATAAATGGAGCATTTCTGTTTATACATGCTGACGACATCTCTATGATCTGAAAGTTTATGCTCATCTGTTTGAGTTTTGTTGAGAATGTTTCTTTTAAAGTTACATTTTTGGTGAGTAGGCTGATATGGGAAATCCTTCTGAAATTGGAAATTACCCATTAGGCCACACCCAATAAATTGCTAGGTCTGTGTCCACTCACTCGTGCTATTTTGAAGGCCAATTAAATCTAAATCCTCATTCACGCCTGTTACAAACACTAGTATATCCATAAATCAAAAGGCTCACTCGCTCTCGGTGTAATAGATTACAACCCTCTGTGACTGAGCCAGTATAAGATTTTATTACCGGCACTCACAGGCTTCCAAACCAAAATTTGTAAATCTAGCAAAAATTTGACTCTTTGCTGGCATTCACATGTATTTTTCACAATTTCGTAGTATTTTTGTATAAAATACATGTATTTTTCACAATTTTATAGTATTTTCGTCTAAAAGACATGAATTTTTTACATTATCAAGATAAAAAAATTCTTGCACTCCCCAAATTCAATATTTTTTGGACAAAATAAAAATAACTTCACGCTCACGTCTGTCAGAGCAAATTTAAAAAATTTTTTTTGACTTCCCTCACTTAGCTATTCAACTGCATAAGATGGAAAATGGTAAAATAAAACATCTCACTCACTCCAATGTGTAGGTGGAAAATGTGGACAGAGACCTAACAATTAACTGAGTGTGGCCTTACTCGAACTCTTTCATCTGTTGACTGTTTAAGTGAAAGGAACAAACTCGAGAACGGACAACGTGTGGCGTCTGAATAAGCTTCTTGCAAGAACTTTGTGTTTCCAGGATAGATGTGTTTGGGAAGATTGATAATCGATGATCCATTATCGGGTTTTTTAGAGAGAAACATGTAATGACTATTCAAGGAGATTGGTCTGTTTTCTTTCAAAACATGTTTTGCACATAAAAAAGACAATAATGTTGTAATGGGACAATATTCATAAACAGAGTGTTGGTTCCTTCTTTTCCTCCAAATTCATCCATAAGATCATCAAGAATCAACCAGCGATGTCTACCATCAGCCATGGCTTCATGGATATCGACAATTCCCTGTGAAAATGTACCCCCTCCACACCATCAAATGAATCCTGCCACACTCCATAGCAGTATACAATTTCAACAGGTGGAGGCCAAGCAATCGTTTCTCTCAATTCTACTAACCTGTATAGTAATTGTGTTTTGCGAGAACCTGTTAGACCGGGGATTAAAGCTGTAATTGGTGACTCTAGATGAACATTTATAACATTGTCATTTTCCATGTTTGGTTTAAAATAACGTTGGCTGCAAATTGTGCCCCGTGTGCAAGCAAAACTGTTAAACTGCCTGTTTCATTGTCGAAAGCTCCGCTATATAATATGTTCTATCCATCTGTAAAGTGAAGATGGTGTGGTAAGGATGCTTGGATCAGATTGAGCACTTGCATTAACACCAATAGCCCCTGAGAGAGTTATTATCATTAGAAAAGGCACTGCCATTGAGGATGCAATTTTTTTCCTTGTCTTTCCTCTGTTGTTCGGTGTCTCTCTCCTCTGAAACAGCCTCAAGAAACATCGCTCCAGCTTTCAAAGTATTTTCTCTTGCTGCTATTAACTCTTCTAGAGAAGAGTCTGTTTCATCTCGGATCTCATGGGGGTGTGAATTTGTCTTATAGCATGGCAGAGGGGTGATTTCTTCCATGCTCAAACAGTATATTTTGGATTCACCTCGTAAATGTTATGCATTCTGCGGGCAAACTCTTCATCAATGCTGCCTTTATTAGCACACGGATCTAGACACACATTTAATGTAACACCTAAAAACTGGAGCAGTTTCTTTGCTTTCCAGTTGATCTTTCCTAAGCATTGAATATGTTCTTCGTCCAAACATTTAATGCTTTCTTCCACATCCAGAGTAACATCCCCAAAATCAAAATACTTCAAAATACTCCCTATGTTTGATATATTAGTGCAAGTTGCTCCTTCCTCTTTATTTGCTAACTCCACACAAGCATTACATACTTTAATCAATCGAAAGTCTTTGCATGTGCAATCATGCAATCATCACCTTCATGGCTCTAACTAGTTCTCTACCACAAAAGTAGAAGACATTTTCTCCTGCGGTCATCTCTATTGCACTCTTATCTAGTTCCACAATCACACCCATATGTTCGAGATGGTCATGCAATCAAATCCAGTAGGTGCCAATCCACACATATCTCCGTATGAGATTGGACATTAAGTGTGATGATAGAGTTGATTCCATTTCAATAATATCTTGCTACCTCACACATGTTACTTTGAAAAAAATGTTACCTACGCTAGATTTAAAGATCGGTAC
>JAOQGN010150161.1:0-11366 GCA_027564295.1 Himantozoum antarcticum | reverse complement strand
ACACTAGAATTCACATAGCACCTTTGCCAGTCACATCAACATAATTGACAGATGGCAAAAATATATCAGCTGTGGTAGACTAAATCGGTCATGCATTAGATAGTGGGACAACCCATTTACTATAACATACATTCATTACTAGCTTTCATGACAAAGAAATCGTCTACATTCAGGGTTGTGAGTTCATCTTGGGTTACTGCACTCGGCTTGACTGGAGCAGGCGAAAGTAAATCTGGAGGAACCTCCGTGTCACCAAGGTCAGAGCGTTCTGTAAATAACGGCAATCATAATGTCATGTGGTATGTTTAACGGGAAATATCTGACAAGCAAATGTTTTCTGTATGACCATTTACAGATATATAATAACCAATTATATACTACCATATAATTATAAAAATATGATATCAATATATAATCATAAACTAAATGAATATTGTTGCTAGCAGCATCTACTGTTAGATTTTGGTAAAACTTATGCCATTAGTTGTCTCGTCTTTTTAGCCTGGTTAATTGTTTGACCTGTTTCAATAATCAACGCACGATAAAACATATTCTGAATATTGCATTTCATGAGCACTCATTCCCAACTCATTCACAAGCTAGTTTAAATTTGCTGACAAATATATACAGAGCTCACTTGATCCCGTCATCAATTAATTCAGTTTTTCAAATTTTATTCTTCAACATGATTGATTGCTAATTCGAACAGTTTGCATATAGAGTTCATCAATGGTTTCATACTTCATAGAGTAGTCTGTGTTTCCTCCTATCGATTTAAGTGTGCAAATATTACCCACCACAACCCACCCTCCATTAGTAAATTATATTCACTGTATAACTCAGATAAGGTGAATTACTGAGAGACGAAAACTGAAAAGTCATGGATACTAGGGTCTGTGCGGAAAGTAGTGGCCAAGTCTGGGGTAGGCAAACAAATATGTTTCCACTGCTAAAATCATGAATCTGGCAACCCTGTAATGTATTATGTTATGTATTAATTAAATAAAGTATTATATATTTTGGCTGAATTAACTTGCTAAAGAAAATATTTTACTAAATTCACAGTCATTAAATAGCTTATTCCTGTCATTATTATGATTACATAATAATGTAGGAATTAAAAAAATCTAACCGCTTATAAGTTAATAACATGATAATATTAATTATTTTTGCCAAAATGAAAAATACAAATTTTAAATTAGTTTCTTCGTATTTAAACACCTCAGGATGGGGCTAGAGCAGCCGATGTTTACATGAATTAAATTGTATAACTAATAAAATTAAAATTCCCGTGGAAAAATATGACGTCCGGAGATATTAACCAAATTGATTTAACATTTTAATATTTTGACATCTTAACAATCAGCGACATTAAAGCATAATGGCTCACCTGGCCCACTATGATTCTCAAAGGAAGACCCAAATTTAAAAGCAAAATCAGAACACTTTTTAAAAAGTCTTGGCAATTTATATTTTGCAATGAGAGAGTCAATACACTGAAATTTACGATTATACAAAAATTATTTCCAAACTGAACATAATTTTATCAGAAGTTATAAAAAACGCCGATGCAATTCTTTAATTTAAAGATACAAGCGCACGGACTTTCCAAGTTGGGAAAGTTGTAAAATATAACGATGAAATTTTGTAGCTAATCAGACCAGTCAAGCATCGAAATAAAATCTAATCAAATTTGAATACGTCACTTGACCACAAAATAGCAAATAATTACAAGTTGTCCCCAAGAGTAATTTTAATTCAACAAAAATGAAAACTTTGATGATGCACACATAGCACACAGAGCGATTTTGACGATGGAGAATAATTCAAAAATCATGATTTAAACTCATTCCTTACCAAATATACTTGTCATTTGTTCATGGACTGTTGGTAGCAAGTTTGTTTGTGTGTTGAGTCAGTTATTTCTGTTTTGGATAGCAATATACTACTTTTATTGGAATGTGAAACTGAATTATATTTTTTCATCTGACACAGGTGCGGCAGCCATTTTAACATAGGTTTCACATATTAAAATTTATTTTATGAAAATTATCATAGAAACATAATATAAATATGCACACATGAACTTTCGAGTGTTTTGAAAAACGTAAAAAATAATAAACTATGACTATCATGTGGATAAGACTATTTATATATACATGTAGAAAACTCCCCATGACAAGTGTCTGCTGAGCGATTTTCGTTGGAAATACCCATATTCTACACTGGTCAAGGTTTGTCAGTCTGGGTCAGCCATGTTAACAAGTTATTGTTTTAATTTTTTTCTTTTTTGATTGAAATGCCAATAACTATGACTAGGCCGATGTTGGATTTCCGTAATGCTTGTAAGGAAGTTGAGATTTGAAAGTTTAATATTGGCTAAAACAAGTGAATATGATGAGAAAAGTGGTTTAGAACGGTAACTGGTTGCAGTAAATGTGATTGTGGAACCAACTGACAGTGAGACTGTAGGTCAGTATGATACCACTGAGAGTACAACAATCTCAGTAAAATATTTATTGTGAACCAATTAACTTAGTGAGAGCTGTCTGCTCACAGGACAGTATTACTAATTAATAAGATTACTTTATAATAATAAATCAATATTAACAAAGATTTGATAGTTTTCCACTAAGCATACTGACCAGTGAACTTTATTGTACTAACGTGTGCATATTGTGTTGTTATCGGCTATGGCTCATTAAAGGCCTAGTTGCGAAAGGCATAGCAGGCTGGACACTCCTAGCATAACCGTTTGATATTATTTTACTTATGCCGAAACCGAAGCCAAATGGCAACCCCATCAACTCCATTGTAGTACTATAGCATTTATCCATTGTATTATCTTGGCTCCTACCCACGCATCAAAATATCTGTGCTAGTGTGGATTTTATTGTCACGCAACGAAGTGCATTTTCTTCTGTAAATTGTCTGGTAACTTCATGAATCATCAAATCATCATCAGAACCCAATCTGTATCGGTACTTTAACAATTTAAAATCTGAGCATCTCCAACGTAATTATTGCATCACCGATAAGCATTTATGTTATGTTACCATTTGTCATGTGTATACACTTTGCTCTTATCTGTGCCAATTTCCTTTGCAAATATTTCAACACTGCGTAACGTGTTTCTGAGTGCCTAATTTGTTTTGACATCTCAGATTGCTCAGTAACTATTAAAAACTTAGTTACATGATTTCTACAAACATAGCACACTCTCAGAGAGAGCCTTCCACCTCAAAATTGTTGAGGCATTTTTCGCTTTGGTGGAATTGAACCTGAGTTGGTACTGGAGTTGCTAATTTGCTTGGCCCCTACGCCATGCACGTACAAAACGAAAATCTTTGGTTGGGCTTAATTATAAGCAGCGGATAAGCAGATTTCAGATATTTGGTATCCATATGCTGGTACCTAAAATCATAAAAAGCAGCATATTATGTGCTAAACCAGTTGATCTTGCCACTTTGAGGAACCCTCTGAGCTATGTACACCGAAAGTTAATTACAAATTTGCTTTTTAACTCTGGGATTGTATTCTCACGGTTTCAAAGTAATATTTGATAACTGTTCCAACCTCATTACGTACATGTGTGCATTTTCAGAAAGCTCAGCATTATTCGTATGGTAATTGGTATCTCACTCGCTATACTTTGTGATTTGGTATTGTGATGGTTTCGCTACCCTCTCACTCCAGCCTCAGATAGAGGTCTGCCGTTGACGCTTATACTGCCAAACACAAGATATCTCATGTTTGTGATGGAGAGGCTGTTAAAACAATTCAATGGTAGGTACAGTCAAACTTGACCACTCGTTGAAAAACTGTCAGTGTGCTCTATCCAGATATGCCATGGTTTGAGTTGTGGCAGAGGGTTGACTGTAGTTACAAATAGATAGGCTCATCAACTCAGTGTAGGCATTCCTTTGAAGGCCCATAATACATGCATAACATTGAATCTAGTTCAAAATAGCTGTGTGATTGCAATCAATGGCTGATCAAGAGATATTTTATGCCTCAATGTCAAGCCCTTTGCTGAGGTTTTCATGTGGGCATCCCATCAAATGTTTCTGGTTCAAATAAATACAACTTTTACAAGAATAAGTCTCTGCAAGAAGAATTCTTACATATTTGGAGAGCTCTTCCAGAGAGCTTTCCAATGATATATACTTTATAGGGTCTAGCATTTAAGGTTAAGCGTATATTCCTATAAATGTGTATATTTTGAAGACGCCAAACATGTGCGGCAGCATAAGTGTTAAACTGGATGTTAGCCATGTACTACCGCTCTAATATACACACATGTTACTAGTAGACACTATATAGCTGCATTGTGCAGGTCGGCCCGTCTTACTTGGACTGTATCAATTTGTTTAAGGCCTACCCCGCAGGAATTTTGCTGGATGTATTCGGCTCCCTGCCGGATATGGGTCTGGCATTTAGCCGGATTCATCTTTACTATATAATTACCATTGTATCATGTTCATTCTCTCATTCTTATCGCGTAAACTTGGGTAGAGCGATCACTCTGTATAATTGTGAATGAATACTTGATATCTGTACTATTACTTCTTCTACTAATATACCTTGTCATAATTTACTATCTATTGCACTGACTCCCTTATGTGGTGACTCTGTCTATACTCACTGATAGACTAGCCCGGCCTTTACATCCCCTCTATATCACAGAATCCGCTCCCACTGCTATATGCCAGCTGGAGCTCCGGATTGCACTTAAACATGATAGTTCTAGCTGTTCTTCTCTCCTGCCAGTTCCCAGGGTTCCTGAAACTGTTGCCTTGACTCTAAGGGAATGGGTACTAATTGTCACATCATAACATAACCAATGCTGTAATTGGTAAATTTATCTTTGGGGGTCTATAAAATTTCCTCTTGAGGAGTCTCTAAAATTTTCTCTTACTATAATAAAGCCCAATCATGCTGAGGGCTATGCAGGGACATTGCCGGAGGGAACCAAGAAAATGTTTCAAAATGTTGCATCAAGTTCTGCAATCTGATGACTTTTTTGACAAAAACTCAAGCATAAAGGCAACATTCAAATACTTGGGTCATGGTTGCATGAGTGGTTCTCAGCTAGTCAGAAGATGTTGCATGAAATAGCCTCCCATAAGAGAATTTCCTTGCATTTTAAAATGAGAAGAGTTGTAATTCATCATCAGAATCCTTTTTGCCAGGTCTCGGCCCAGAAAGCCTTGATTTTTTGTGTTGCCATGGCTGTCTTGATACCCAAACACTGCTGAATGTAACAGATTGTAACATTCCCAAATCCTGGATCTCAGGAAATTGCAACCTTGGCACACGCCCATGCACCGGTCTAGTGAGTCCAGTGTTTAGTTCACTGGTCTAACTCCTTGGTATCCTGGCCGCTAGCAGCCACTCAGGATACCCTGTTCGACTGCCCAATTTCTTACACTGTCTAGTCCTCCCAGCCCTTTATATACAGCAAATATCCCTAGCCTTCACCCTCTCATAACCCTACCCATCCACCGCCTCACTATGGCAGATCGGAGGCAATATGATATCCTTGAAGAGTCAGATTAAGTTTGAACAGGCTATCAGATGTCTTGGAACGAATATATGTTGAGCCCATGCGAAAATATAGAGTATATAAGATTCAAGGCCTTCCCCTCTCAATATGCGGGAAAGGGAGACGTCACCTACTTTATCTATTCCTTCCTGGAAGTGGCCGAAGCCATTGAATGGGACATGTCCATGGTAGTTCCATACCTAAGAGTGGACCTCAAGGGTGAGGCTAGTAATCGTGGTGAACCCATCACCTTCCAGGGCATACTGACCTCCTTCTGTGACCACTCTGTCTTTGCCCACAGACAGGGTGGCTGTTGCCAGAGTTGATAGATAATGCATATCAAAACTTGAGCTTCAAAGCCAATCAAAGGCCTGTGTCCTTGCATCCCAATTAAAACTCCAACTTGTTTTACGCAGACTTGATGGAGATGGTATGGGAGCACTTATTATAATTGCAGTCAACAAACTGTATATGTATTGATTAATGTGCATGCATAACCAGTATTGGGTTAATCTTATTAATTATAACAAAAGGGATTCAAAATGGCTTGTGCTCTTTGGTAGGAATAACCGAGAGCTATTAATACACTTTTGTTGTTTTGCAGACCCGTAAGCAAACACATCGCATACTAATAAGTCTCAATGACAGGGTTTTTGCTAACTTATTTCGATTTTTGATATCTTTAATATGTGAATTTGTGAATTAACACTAATTTCAGTCCGGGCAGGTTATATCTGAGTATGCCAAATTATAAATAAAACATAATATGTGCATATATTTGTTCAAGTGCTATGTTTTGCATAATCATTACATTGTTTTTGCAATGCCAACTAAATACTTGATCTGATAAATATATTTTTTGATTGAATACTTTGAGGAATTGTAATGCAAGGTAATTTATTTGTGACAGACTTACAGCTAAACCAATCGAAATTAGTTAGCAAAATTATCATATCCTGTATTACACTGTTTTGCAATACAGGATATGATATGATCTAACACTGGTTCATCTGTGAGAGAGGCTTATTGTTTATGTTTAGCTTGATCGCTCATTGTTCAAGATACAATTAATATCTTCAAGTAGGATGACGTTCTTTCTGGCTTCTCTATGATCAAACGCCAATATCAATGCATTGTTTGCTTCTTATTACTAATGAATAGTTTGACGAATTATATGTTATGATTGGGTAAATCACTACCCAATTAACAGTGTTGCAGCTGCATAGATATATTATACTAAAAAATGGCAATGAGCCTAAAATTACATGGGATTAGTCACGCATTAAATATAATTGATTTGTATTGTAAATTTATCATGGCATGCTGTGTTTACAGCCCAAACAACGCGCTTGAACACGCACAATGTAAATGAGTAGCGAGCGTCAATTTAATTTAATTTATAACATAACTGTTATGTCTAATGAATGAAAATGAAACCATTTGCAAATTGTGATGTATAAAAATATGACTAATTATTGCTAAGAATTGCACCATGTGCTCACAGAACTGCGCTTCATCCTATTTCATAGATAAGGTGAGATTCGTGCATGTTAGTCAACAATTTCCGACGGGCATCTATGGTTTTATATATAAATGTAAATGTACTTTATAATGACAACCATAAACTGGCAATTGGTCTCAATTAAAAGCAAACCAGTCTTGAATAGAGGCACAGTGTGCTTATAGTTCCATGAGCTATTGCAGTGAAACTCAGATTATTTTGCTCCGTATGGTTGTGCTGAATATAAGCACATGCGTTTCTTGTAAGGACTATACAGAAGCAATACGAGCCATCGGTGTTAGTTGGAAGCAGATGACATAGATTACATATTGTATGTCTTCGGTACATTCCAAGATTAACCACACCAGTAGACGCTCTTTCTACCAAGGACTGTTTTATTGTGAATTTTCCAAGTATCTTATATATGCTGGCACTGAAACCGATGCTCTGTGCAGAGCAGCATCATTTTGTTTTTAGTTTTAAACTGAGATTAGTAATTTCAAGTTTGACAGTTTTAAATCCCCTTTATAGCAGGCCCGTATCTTTTTTTCTGAACATGGCATGGTTAATATAGAATTAACCGACGGAATGGTCTTATCAACCTGTGTGGTAATTAGAAGTGAGACCCGAAGAGCCAAAGCATTCCGATTAGTGGCTCAGGGGGTGCAGTAAACCTCCATCTTGGTCGGGTGCCAAGACTGGAAGCTGGAGCCTTTTAACATTCTTAAATGAAAATATTTGATCCGAATGCCATAGAAGAATTACATATTC
Source organism: Himantozoum antarcticum (assembly GCA_027564295.1). NCBI lineage: Eukaryota > Metazoa > Bryozoa > Gymnolaemata > Cheilostomatida > Bugulidae > Himantozoum > Himantozoum antarcticum. The sequence goes on along the minus strand of JAOQGN010150161.1, from coordinate 3,549 downwards.
ATTAGTGCAATATCATATATTTGAGCATGTAATTGGAGCAACACATTTTTTATGAATATGACCCTATCTACTATCTACCATCCGATTACAACTATGAACAAAATAATATTTTCTCATATTAATTACATGAGCAAAACAATTAAAAAATTTCAATAATTTTAATGTTTAATAATACTATTGAATACAGTATTTTATAATTAAAATCCCAGTTGCATGAGCATAAAGCATTTTTATAAGTTTTAAAAAATGAGTGCAGCAATAACATGAACAGCAACAGCATACAGTAAAGATAAGGGTCGATATGAATTATAACTTATCCTGTTTCGTTACTTAGCAGTGAAGTTTACTCTAGCCTAAATACCGTATGTCCTTATTCTAAGGAATAGGCATTCAGCAGAAGTGCAGGAAAGTGTTGCAAGAAACACAGCAGCAGTTCTAAACAATTGCATAGACTGAAATCTTGAAATGGGTTGGATACTGCTTTGAAGTCAGCAGACCTTAAACCATTGCATGAACAATAGACAAGTTCTCAAAGCTCAGGTGATTTGACTAACCTAACATGATTTATAGCAATTTGAGAACAACAGCTAGGACCACCAGACGCTTGTCCGTCCCTATGCATACAGTATAATCGTATTGTAACAGTATTGTAGCTGTCTTGTTAGATCTCAGTGTAGCACTGCCAATGTAACAACATCCCAGCTGTTAGCTTGTTGTATATCTCAAAGGTAGCTGCCCTAAAGCTCCACAGTCTGTTGCGTAAACAACAGGGCAGAGACCTCAAATAGAGCGCAGCTAACGAATGCTGACCATAGGAATGTCTAGGTGCCTTTAACCATGAACTTGAACTGTTGAATGGGTATTCATATGTAACAATTTATTATTTATTACTAAAAGTTCTCCGCTAGCATGCGATGAACAATGATACAAAACCCCATATTTATCCACTGCGAACGAGGTTAGCTCTCAACTGGCCCTGGCCTCATGCCACTGCTTCAACGATACATACAAAGTAGGCATGTGTTTAGAGAACTTGTTTCCATATAAAGGCATTCTGTCCATAGGTAAAATGAATGCTGATTAGCTAACAAGACAAAGCTGAGTGGCTAACCCACTCAGCTTTGCACTGAAGATAGTAATAATAAAATTACTGAGACAAGCTGAGTCATAACCGAGGCAGTGCAATGCTTTACAAATAAAAAATAACAAAACATAAAATACCCAAAGCAACTAGATATGTTTGAGTCAACCACAAAATTGTTTATATATTAGGAGCCAATGCCCTTAGCTCACTGTCCTGTAGTAATTAGCATAGCTTAGGTACTCTGTAAGTAGTAGGAGTCATGAGGGTATCTAGGGAATCTACAATAATCTGGTAATTTGCTGTAGTATTTTAGATCTGTGTAAACAGACATATCAGCATCAAATGATGTCGCCTTAGACCTAGGAGTCTAATAACTAAACAAATAATATTAAAATAAATGATTACCATTTGTGTACTTGCTAATGAAACAATAATTATATTTAAGTGAGATGATTACCCATTCAATTTTGTTAATCATGAATTCGCTTTTCCCAAAATAACGTACATTATTAAATCATTGTTTCAGAAGTGTGCTGAAGTGTTCTGTACAATTATAATGTACAGTACACTATACTGCGAAAAGACTCACTAATTTCATTTCTCATAGCTTTTACTACTTGTAGTTGCAAATTCATGCTTGGTTACTAACAAACTGGCATCGCAGTGGTTTCTTATATGATTTGCTTTTGCCACATTGTCTGAGAGTCACTGAACGCAAATTTGACCAAACAACTCCTATTGAGCTGGTGCACTACTGCATTAGATAATGATTAGTGAGTCAAGCTATGATTGATATCAATTAAAAATTGCCTCATTGTTTGCTTGTATTTTAATCTGTATAACTAACAATATTTTGCGTGAATTCGGATATCATTGGGCCTACATAGCCTCAAAAAGCAAACTCAAATGACCCATTCAAATTCCGTGTCGTTGAGAGAACTTAAAATATTTAACAATATTAAATTATTATTTTTTTAATGTACTTGTCCTCTGCGAGAAAACTTCATTGGGAGCTAGAGAGTATTTCTATTAAATTCAAGAAATGCATTTCAACAATGCATTCGGCTTGAATCTGAGTAGAAGCAAAATGTTCATATTATTGTTACAGTCTGTACAGCACTATTATGAGGTTATTTGTGATCTTGGAGTTTTACCAATGCTCACAAAAACATTTTCCCATCACATGGGTTCACTATAATTGAAATGTGATGAACTAATCAACGATAATTGCTTTGGAAATAAAATCCGGCATGTAAAAGTAACCCGAGTACAAAGATGGAGGATGTGTGCCCCCCATTGGCTGAGAGCTTGCCACAGAAAATGCATAAATAAATCATTGCTTTGCATGCGACACCTCCACTTGGGGGCTCTATAAATATATTTGTGTTGTGCAACGTGGGAAACACAGCTCTCTGCAAACGAACCCCTCTTTAATGGATCAGAAACTGAAAAGAAATACATGTATTACAATCATAAATTATTACTCGTCTTACTGGGTAGCCATCTCTTTTTGCAAAAATTGAGGTTGAGCTGTTAGTCCTCTGCTAGAATGTTTAGATGGTGATAAAACAATCTTTCTTGTTCAAGTTTGGTCAAGTTGCCCTGCATTTGGATTACGCAGGGTCACATTTACGACACATCGCCATTCAAGCGCGTCCTAGTAAAACGTATGTATATATTCAAGCATTGTCCACTATCATAAACAGCGATGCCTATTGAGAAGCTTGTGAAGTCAATAACAACAAAGGCTAATGTTTTCAGATCGGAGTGGTATGAATTTAGTTAGGAGCAGATTAAATGGTCAAGGATCTTAGCAGGCGGTTGTTTTACTGCAGCGGAATCAAACCCAGAACATACAAGCCGCCGTTTGTCAATGTCTCGACCATTGAGGTCCATCCCTGCCTAGTGTTCCTCAAATATTTCTGTCAAATTTATAATTATGGCAAACTAATAAATTTTGTGAGAGGGCCACAGACTGGTCTTTGATGGCTTGATATTGCATTTAATTTGGCAGAAGCTTTCCCTGTTCACTCCATAGACAATGTCCAAACTGGAGTAGGACTGCTTACAAACCGTTAAATTCCGGTGAAATGATACGTCAATTTCTGTTTGCACAATATTGAAATAACTTTGTTCACAGACATATGGTTAGCTCGCATCATGGACTCGGACAATGCCTACCCATCCTATAACCAACTGCACTGTGTGTGAAATCCAAGCTAAGGCATGCCACATTAAAGTTGAGTTAATGCCAGGCTGGTCCAATCTCAGTCAAATATTTCGGTCTAATTGAGTCGTAGTTGGATGATTGGTATGCATATCTCTTTTTAAATAGAATCGATAAGAAGACGATTGTTTCTCATTTAGAAATGACAGTATTATGGAAATTACCTTGTTGTATACCATGTATGTGTGAAGCATGTAACAAAATAATTTTCTTAATTCAACTTAAGTAGCATCTCATT
>JAOQGN010150051.1:0-11367 GCA_027564295.1 Himantozoum antarcticum | reverse complement strand
GGTGGGAGGGTTGGTAGACCAGGTGAGTGAAAAATTTGAGAATTTTTAGGTTTTTTGCCACTGAAAGTGAAGTTATACACCTAGATATTTGAAACCAAATTTTTCAGAATCTCCTCAAAATTTTGATTCTAGTAAAGTTAGTTATGGTTATCAGGCATGCAACGCAAGAATTGTATGAGAACTACCAGGCCCAGAGACTTGATTCCTTCACAATTGGATTCTCTGAAGAATTCTTCATAGAAAACATGTATTCACCACCTCCCCCTGACCACTGGGTGGGACATGGCAGCACCAAATACATGCATATCGTCAAAGAATCCTATATATTAAATAATATAATAAAATATAAATGAAAAATTAGCTGCCCCGCAGAAAATCATAATTAATTTAGGCCAGTTGCTATTCAAATTGTATATTGACTTGTGTGTAAACTTGTCCTCTACATTTTAAAAAACAATTTGGGTCTTTACCTGTGTTCTAGCTCAAGATATCATGACTTTTATGGGGGTCGGGTACGTGATAAATAAAAACCGCGGCCACGCCGATGCCATATATGGCGCCGCTGTACTGAAAGAGTTAATGTATTGAAAAACAAAATAAACTGCAAACATAGAAAGAAACTAGCAGGCAATATTGCAGCCCTTTTGAATATTTCTACACTATAAAATCTTTGTAATTAGAGGTTCCACAAACACTGAATTGTATTTCTAAATCTTGTGTGCAACCCTCGGTAGAATACCTTATGGCAGTATAAACCAGCTAATGCTACATATATAACTAGTTATAAGGAAATCATGGTCTGGTACTTTGGCTAGTCACATGACCAATGTCATCACAATAGTGACCTACTATGATCTCATAATGGGATATTTTCCAATATTAAAAGTTTTTGTTTAATTATTGTGTCCCTTCTCTCTGAAAGATACTAAAGTAATGTCAAATAGAGGCGCTATTCATAATATCACGACTATTTTACAACAGTATGCTAGCTATTTTTGCATCATATACTTGTAATATGCTCTTGGATTGGACTGACTTGCTATCTGATTAGCTGCTATCAAGGCTATCCAGTATTATAACTGTGTGAATTTCCTGGCACCCTAACTGCTCTCTCACTATCTCACTCTCTCACGGTTATGACTAGCTGACCAGTTTCCAATGTTTGTTTGCACATTTCTTCTTATCACCAAGCTGTAATTTGTTGTTATATGAACCAGGTGTGGCACAAGCTGCTGCGGAGTTCCTCAATTACAAGATGATTGATGGGCCGGAGGATGAGGAGGAAAGTGACGCCCCGTCTAGTAGTAGAAAGGGTTTAGCTGGTGATCAGAACCCAAACTATGCTAAGCTCAGGACTGCAGTACAATTCTTTCATGAATCTGAGGTGGGAGATCATAATTGATATAATTTAGCAGGGTTGGGAAAAAAACGTTCAAAACATGTTTACCCGTCCGGCAGTTATAGGCCTAATCTAGTTTTGGACGGTCAAAACTGGTCAAAGTTAATGTAGTTGTTGATCATCGTTTTTGTCATTGGCTAGGCTAATGTGGCCATTACATTGTCATTGGCTAGGCTAATGTGGCCATTACATTGTCATTGGCTAGGCTAATGTGGCCATTACATTTCAATGAAGCACAATATAATCACTAGCTATAATGAGGCTACTGAAAGGTCTAAGTAAATAAGATTTACGTCCTGCAGCCCTCCACTATGTTTTACATGCAGACTGAATGTCTTTGCCTTGTATTGACTAAAAATTTTACATTTTCCAATTACTTCATAATTCTATGATCAATTCGATGATCTGATCAGATTACTGGTACCTTCCTTTATCCGACTTGTTGACGAATCCTATCATTGTGTTATAACCATAACTATATAATTATTATACATGTATAATGTACAGTGTAAACATGGTTAGATATACTGATTTTTACATGGTCTGGCTTTTTAAAAACAAGACAAACATTGAAAATGTTGTGCTCTGTGTATTGTGTTTAATGCGATAGTCGGTATCAAGGTGGTTAGGTTAAAAACACAGCAATCACAAGCAAAACAAACAAATCAAACAAAAATAAGAAATGATGAAGGCTGCTAAACTAGTCACGTGCTACAGATCTATTCGTGGACAGTATTCCACAGATTGGGGTAAGTTAGACTTGATTAACTTGTGTACCCGTAACTTGTTTCGACTACAAACCACTATTACAGCTATCTAAATTTGCATGCAATATATATTTGATGTTGCTACCAGTTTCTTATCATAATTATAATCTTTAACTATGTCAGTATAAGTTCTACTTATTAACAAATTAAAGTATGAATTTTACTACTACTACTTCATTTTCAAGATGTTCCCGTGACCAGTCCGAGCAAAGCAAGGAGTGGTCACCTATGATAAACGCATACACAGCCACATATACACGGCATAGGCCTAAAATTTCTCTACAGTCACCTCAATAGTGTTATAGGGGCTTTGAATTGCCCTAAAGTATTCATTGACCCCAAGGAATGGACCAATGAGAAGAGCGTATTTTTGAAATGGACCATTCAGCGACAAGGAGTGAGTAATTTCACCACCGAAAGAGTAAAGATGTGTATTGCTAGTGTGTTGTGATTGGTTGTTTGAGGATCAAAAGAGTAATTTCACCACCGGGTGATGTTGTTGAATGGAGGGCGTGTTGGGGTTGGGAGTTTTTTGGTTGGATGGAGGGTTTGGGGATGGAGGAGGGGGTGGGAGTCGGGAGGTAGCAGTTGATTGAAAAAGAAGAGTTCGACAGTGTGTGAAATATTCAAAAGTCTGAGAAGAGTTTGTAGGTGTGTTAAGGGTTTGAAGGTATGAGAACAGTTCGAAGCTGTGTGAAGAGTTCGAAGGTGTGAGAACAGTTCGAAGGTGTGAGAAGAGTTCGGAGGTATGAGAAGAGTTCGGAGGTATGAGAAGAGTTCGGAGGTGTGAGAAGAGTTCGAAGGTGTGAGAACAGTTCGAAGGTGTGAGAACAGTTTGAAAAGGTATACATTACCTTCAAGTACTGGTCGCTTAATCAACATTAGATAGGGAGTGATGATCCTTCCTCAGAGGCAGATAGAGTGATATTGAGCATAGGTGAGTGTATAGTTGAGAGAATGACTAGGGGATTATCCAATAGCATCACTCGAAACTCCTCCCACCATATGATTAATTAACTTTTGTATTTGGGTCATTCCAACGAAATTGATGCAATGAATTTCAGAAAATAATCTTCTTGAATTTTTATGAAATTTGGCTCAGTTGTGCTTTAGAATGTGTAGATTCTGAATATCATAATATTGGAGCTGATTTTCAGTCCGTCCCTCGTCAAAACAGGGGAGGCAACTCGGTATGTCAAAAATTGGTCAAAAGTCGAAGATTTTTAAAATTTCTTAAATCTTTCCACAATGTTGAATAAAGGAACTTTAGGGAACAGTTAGTCAAAATATATTTAAATGGCATGTGATGGGGACTTGTCAGGGGACATAATTGCCAAATTATATAACAAGGGAGACAATCACTAATTTACATGTGAAGGTGGTTTCAGCGATTATAATGGGAGTACTGTTAATTTGTTTGTGGCAGTGATCTGTATTGTGATTGACTAAATGCAGCCAACTTGTAAACTGGAATATCATGGAACAGAGTTGATAATTTAAACCTTCAAAATAAATGAAGCGAATACAAGTAGATGTATCAAAATTTAGTATTATTGAAAATAATGTAATATTATCCAAAATTATATTGAAAACGAGCGTACCATTATTTTTCCAAATTATTTTATCAGTTTTGCCTTAGATGAGTTGCTATTTGATTACTTATATTACAGGCTTCATGCTGGTGAGAGATTTCATATCAAGACAGTGTGGCTGTAGTGAAAGATTTGACGTTATCATTTAAATTAGAATGGTGGTTATTTGCGCATTATCACCAGATTGTATTATTAATAATACAAAAAATAAATGTCATTTTACAGAAACAATCATGAATTGTAATGTTCTTTTTCTTCTGCTTCCATCTGTGTTTCCACTCTTCCCTAAAACAGACAATATTGTGTTTACTATTAATACCGGAAAAAATAATAATTATAATAATTCATGTTGTAACACTATAGCAGTATAGAGAATATCATACAAAGGCGCGCTGTGTGGAATATTCATGTCATGTATCAGAGTTACTAACAGTAAGAACTGAGACTGAACTCAGTTGACAGACAAAGCATGATAACACAAAGCCACTATGTCACATTGATTTTAGCCGGTGATTTTAGTGATTAAAATGATTTGCAATTGCTGGAGCCATGAAACAAATTTAAGACGTGGTTTAGTAAGGAGTGTAGTTTTACTTACCATTGTCTTACTCACTATCACTCTCAGTTTGAAATAAGTCCACGTTGGCTCGAATGAAATAAAAAAAAAATTATAACATAATAAACAATACAATATAATTCGATGTAACCTGTAACTAGGAAAAGGAATATATTGCCGTGATATAAAATCGTTGAGAAATATCCACCACTTATATTAAATAAATACATGCCAAGTATCTTCACTTTGATCATCTCTGCCAATGGATTACTACTATTATAGAAGCAATACGCAAGAAGAGAAGATACCAATATAAATGCCATGACAATGACTGACCTGCACCATAGACGCACTGGGGTTCAACCCTGTGGCAACATCGCCATCGACCTCTTCATCACTGGTAGTGTCCACAACAGCTGCAATGACAATAACAATATTATTTTGTTTGCAAGCAAAATAACTACTACATCAACATGACAGAATTTAACTTAAACACAGACTTTTACGTAACCGCAAGCAAATAATAGGTGCCCACTTTTCAACTACAAATTAATAATATTATTGAATGAAATTTGATGCTGTCTATATCATAAGCAGACACTACTAATAACTGATATAGCACATTTGATGACATACAGATTATATGAAACGTGTTCGACAAGGTCAAAGTAAAACAATTGGGAATTAAAATGACGTTTTATTAAAACTAAAATCATTAAAACTGGACTTTAACATGCAACAGCGTTCAGCAACCTCTTCACCTTCTAATATTTCTAAATGACGGCCATAACATGCAAGCTTTGAACTACAGAAACTAACAGCATTCTATACCATTTGTGAGCCGACTAGCTGTCCATGACTCACTACACATTTGACTGATGTGACCTGAAGAGAGACAAAAGCAGGACAGCCTTTTGCTTGACACGTAACCAAGATCCGAGGGCTTCATGGAGTGGATTTGTCGACAACCCTTGAGAGAATTTGCCTCTATTGTTGTATCCCGAATGGCTTGGACGCTATCCTTGTCAATGAAATACAAATGTCGCTGGGATTCTCCATCAATGATTTCAAGTTTACTCTTACACAGATCGTAGAACTTATGTGGATTTTCAACTACAGAATCCTTGTTAGCTTTCACAAATCGGGTGACAAATTATTTTATGACCCCAGATTCACCATCAGATGGACCATGCCCAGAGCCGAACCAGTTCCATTGGACCTTGAGAGGTTGGTCAAAAGACCGGGAGATGCTGCCAAAGGGGTGTCTGGACTTATATTGACTGGCTGCGCCGTCTGACCACAGAACGAGATTTCTAACTTCTGGAGCATGTTGTTGTATGTGAGTGGATAGGCCCTATACAAATGCTTTAACGGCTGCCCAGTCATGCTTTAAATCATTGGAGACAAATACTACACTATCCCGAATAACTTTTCCGTTAACTTTGTACAGCGCAACAATAGGGTGCAGCGTGACAGAGTTCCTGCTGTAGTATGCGGACTGTACCTCCCCTTGTATCGCACATGTAATTATCTGCCAAATCCAAGACACACACTGCAGCAGTCTGATGCACTTTCTCATTAGAGTTGACATATTGGGTCCACTAATGGAAAGATAATGAATTTATGCCTCGAGTAATCTGACATTAGCTGCACTAATAGTTTGACCAGCCGTTTGCGCGTGACAGTTTTTAAAACCTTTGTGAAACGTAACACAGTCTTAGAAACTACACCATATTTGGATCGGAAATATGTGGAAATGTATTGTTTAGGAAATATGCTTAAGAATAGATTACAACTTTGTGGTTTCTTATCAATCGACATTATTATTTGCACTTTCTTTATTTGTTGTAGTTTGTAGTTTACAACAAATAATTACAAGTAATTATTTGTTGTAAAAAAATTAGTAATTTGCCAATTGATTGTCACTTGCCAATTTGTTTCAAATCCAAGCAATGTTATCTGTGACCTTCGATACTAGCCATGGAGAAATGCAGTGGGTTTCTTTTCTTCACGACTTGACAATAAACAACAAACGAGACAACAATTTCAGAAATTTCAGTAATATATTTTTAGATTTGACGTAATTAAATTTATTGAGCTTTCAAAATATGCATTAGTTGTATATTTTCAATATTAATTGAGAACTAGTCGACTTCTAGAGAGAGTATTCTCTGAAAAATGCTGCACAGAATAAATGTTTCCAAAACCAACCTTCCAACTTCTCAGTGTGACATAAGACATAGACAAAGACGCACTTTACAAACTGGCAGTTATTTAGAATTTTAGAGAGCATGGAAATTTCATTCATAGCATTTGCTCCATTTTGTTTGTTTGTTTTATTTCATCATTGCAATTGCAATAACAAGTGACAATAGCAAATGCATGTACAGACATGACGGGACAACACAATATAACCACAAAAACACAAAAGGAATACATGCATATAATATATGATGAGGCCTGTATGCTCAATAGCACTGCAGCTATAAATGGTTACTTTACTACATAATTGTACATTATATGCCTAAGCCATGTAATACATTTACAAGTATTTGCTGGTACTAAAAAAATTTCAAATTAATATAAAAATTATTTCTGTGCACTTGACTTTGCAAGCAAATATAGATATTAGAAGAAAGGTTCAAGGAGATGTGTTAAAAATTAAAATGACATCTTTTTTCCATTTTAGCAGACTGCCTTGTAGTTCTTTTGAGAGTTCAGACTTGGCAGAATGGCAGTTGAGATTTTCCAAATTGGCAGTCTGCAACATAATGTTGCATCTATTCATTATTAGTTAGCAACTAACAATGCTGGCAAAGGATTCACCATGTGATTCACAGTCAGAAAACAATAGTCCCCAGCACCAACACCAGTCATCGCTGTGAGAGATCCATGTAGTCTGACTAATGATCAGCCAGCAGGGTGATTGTAATTGTACAGTTTGGTCACAAATTGTCATAACATAATTATTTAGGCCTACATTACATTATGACTATGTATTACACTGAGGCTTGGAGCACTGATCAGATGAAGAATTTGATCATAACAAAAATTGATTTCACTTCTACGACATGTACATGTACTATATGAAGAGTTAATCATTCTGTTCATGTCATTAATTATTTGACTCTCAGCAATTGCCTCATTTTTAGTTACTACAACATGATTAAAGTAGTTAGCAGTATTTTTAGTAAATAAACCAAATACATGCAAAATCCATTGCCATGGAGCTGATGGGTCCTCTTACCGGCTTACTGCTACCAAAGACATTCTGACAATCACGTTGCCGTGCTATGCATCGACAATGGCTCTCAACATCTTTATTTCAGGGAACCACTTCAGAATTTTTCACAAAATACAAATTTTTATTTCCTAATCATTAATTAAACTTAAAAAAGAAATTAAGATATCTAATTATGCTTCTAAAATTTTCTTACTGGAAGCTAGAAGCAATCAAATACCGAAATTATAGAAATTAGACAATTCCGGTTTGTGTATATCATTCTTCTTTTCATATTCCGCTGACAATCCACGCACTAGAAAGAAAATGTTGTACACTATTCCAATGGGTATTCTAACTTGGAAGAAATTAATTCAAATTTACATTTCCTACATCTGACCATAGGGCCCTCAAGTAAGTCAAGCTGTAATTAATCAAATTAAAAAAAAACAATTGATTTGAAAAATGTTGATATTGAAATTATAAATATATGAATATTTGATCTACCAACTAGTAATAACTTTCGGTCATTCATTTGTGATATACACTGCGCTTTATTATACTCCAATAATTGCCCTCTCATAATGCACAATGTTTGCTCACGAGCTCCTAATCACACAATCTTTATTGTCAAAACTCAATCAATCATGTTAAATTATGATGTGGCATATATTAGTACCCTAATCTAGAGTAGCCTGAGCGGGGCACTATATAATACAGGGCCTTTAGTAATAAATTATAATCTACATGAACATGTCGTGCTCCTCGACAATACAAGTAGCAATGGTAGTGCATGCATATATAATAATATTGTGTTCAAGACTATTTAGTGAATAGTGATAGCTCAGACTTCTAGTCATCAGTCACACCCTTGTCCCTTGCATATAATAATCTGTTGTGTTAGATATCATGCACTGATCTACTTGATTTTTACTTGTCCGCCCTCTCTAAGTACAGTACTCCAGTACTCCCAAGTACAGTACTACTACAACCACCACAAAAGTGCATTTTTCACTACTGTAGCACAGCACATGACTTTGTGTAGTAAATATTTTACCAAAATTGAACATTTTACACATTGGCAAATTTATAAAAAAAATATTGGTGCAAGTCTTTAATGAGAACTTTGGTCCTTGCAAGAACAAAGACAAGTTGTAGGCAAATCATTGTGTACAAGATTTGATCCAGAGAATAAGCAGTTTTGTTGACAGATATCGAGCTATATGATACAGGATAGGCTACAGAAGCAATACTTCAGGGATTACTAGCCATCACAAACTACCTGTTGTACATAATTATATACAAATAAATAAAATAAAAAAAATAAAAAATTATATAATCTTCAAAATAGGGGCAAATGGAGGGTAAATGAATAGGAAATCTACAGTGATGGGGTAGCTTGGCCATCTTGATAAATCAGTGGAAAGGCCTAAGTTTTGGATAGAGGGTGTAGTCCTGTGGGTGGTTTGTGCACAAGTCACTCCCCTGAGCGTCAACATGGCATATGCACTGCCACTGACCTAGAATTTGGATCAAAATCTAAAAGTAATAAATTTGCTAAACTGGAACTGGACATGATATGGACAGCAGTGCAGTGAAAACCAAACACAGACCCCCTCCCCAACTTGGGGCAAAATTATTATGTGCTGATAGTGGAAAGCTCACCTTGTTTACTGACAGTGGTCAAGTCCGTCAATCTTTGCTCATCTGACATCATGGCTTATGGAATATTATTAGCAGCGTTACCGCTGTTCTTCAATTATTTGGCTCTTTAACATCAGATTGAGTACAAATGTTCCGTCCAGAGCAAAGCCAAAGCCAGAAAAGCCTAAACTGCTTTCTCAGATGCAGAAGCACCAGGCTACGTCTCTTCGTCTAAACAATTATACAGATATATATTATAAAATAACAGAATTATAAATAAATATGGTCAGTGTACAATCAATCTATCTATCATGAATTATTAATGCACAATGCCAGAATATTTTATATTTAAACCCTTACAAAGGGTTTAAATAGCTGTACATCAGTACAGCATGATAGGTCGCGAGTGCGCTTCAACTTCATCAAGCCACCAAATTACAACAAGTGACTGTGATTTTGTGATACCAATAACAAACCTTCAGGATATCTTATGCAAGTTAATCGGGTCGCAATTATGACATATAAATCTAGATCGTCATTAGATAATCAGTAGTAGGGTAGAAGGACCTTCCTTTCAGTGAAAGACAAGGATCTCCTTCACTGCTTCAGTAACATTACAAATGATCAAGAAAATTACAATACCATTAACTCTTTCACTACGGAGTTGATTTTACCCAATGACACAGGGGAAGGGATATGTCGTTGTTTTACCCAACACCAACAGCAACACAAAATGGTAACACTTCAAAAATTACACTTGGAAATAGTCTGTTTCTAGATTGTGGTTTGGGGTTTATAGGCGCACATAGTTGCCCCCATCTAGTGCCTTAGGTTCTCAGTCATTTTTGAACAGTCATTTTCGAACAGACATGGATTCCAGCTAGACTCATGATGGTTTATGCTCATACTTTTAGTGTTTCTTTTAGTCTTAACTCTTATACTGTTATACATTACAATATCTATTGAGATTTACCTGTGGATTACTGGATGAAGTAGTAGGGTGGATATAATCTGTCTTTGCACAAATTAACTTTTTATAGAATCAACTGCCCAAACATAACTAAGAACAACGTGCAACAGGTAGTGCTTATTGATTGTGGCACTCATTACAAAATAATGGGGAAACTGCATATAAGTTACCGGAAGTTAATATACATGTTGCCGCCCCCTTCTTCATATACAACCTTGTTCAGGTCGGTTGGATTTGCATTTATGTGTTGCATGTACGGTTGCATGTCTGTGACTAATAGCCTTTTGACTTTATATTTTAGGGAATCTCCACTTATCGAGTTCATTCAGACTAGGATCTCATCGGTTCAGAGGCTAAACAGATCACGTGAGCACGTCAGGCGCTAAATTTCCAATATCTGTCACTGAATTGGATGAAAGCAAAAGTTTTCCACCCAGTTCACAAGCTTTATTGTCACATGTCATTGCAGATTAAACTAGACTGGCCATTGCTCTGGACTTTACTATAGGATTGCATTTGTATTTCGTCTGTTTATCATAGCAGTGTTGGTTGTACAACTGCAAATTTTGTTTATGAAAGATATTGCATAAATTTTTTATAAACTATCTTATGTTAAATAATTGTCATATTTTATATTATTATTAACAAGTATAATTTTTATAATATTTATACGTCTATGCTATAGCCAGCGGTGTCAATGGGCCTATACGCTGTATAGGCACTTCAAAATCACAGGCTATACACTGACACTGTTCAAAAGTGTAAATAGGCACTGCTTTCTTGGAAGAGAAAAAAAAGTTTCATCTATTTAAGGGCTATGTAACGATTCCTATTTAACATGCACTTCACTCAAAAGGAACAGCCCTGCTCTTTAGTTTATTCCGGAGACCAAATATTTTTGATGTTGGTGACACTTATTTATTCATCCTGCAGGTTTCAATGCTTGCAGTTTGGCTTCTGGTGAATATGGTTGGCATAGCATGGCAATTATATATTTATTTATTTTCTCACTAACGCTTTCCATATTAGTATTACGCATAGATAATTTAGCATTTGTATCAATCTTTGTTTTGCGAAGTATTACAGCAATAACCAATACTCACTACTTTCTGTATTTTTTTCCTTGCCCACTATCCATTTTACCCATTCTACTCACTCCAAAGTAATGACTTGGGACTGATGGTGTGGTACGTTATGTAAAACATGCCTTTTTAAATGC
>JAOQGN010149940.1:0-11368 GCA_027564295.1 Himantozoum antarcticum | reverse complement strand
ATGATTTATTTCCAGGCAAAGTGCAAATTGCAACAACTATACCGCTTCGACGCAGATTGACCAGAGAAATGTGCAAAGTTTGTCCTGTTGAGTTTAGGGCACAGGTGTTACTTTAGCGAAGAGGCATGCGCAGACGTAGAGATCGCGTGACTACGCCTGCGTTTTGACGACGCCAACGTCTGCTTTTACAGGTCTAGACACCTTGTTTTGCGCATTTCCCTGGTCAATCTGCATTGGAGCGGTATAGTTATTGCAATTTGCACTTTGCCTGGAAATAAATCATATGCAGAAGTATTTAAAAGTACCAATTGAAACTGTTTCATATATTTTCACGGGTTGTGAATCTATTCATCCGATGCTTGAGTTGATCAATACAGTCTCTTTGTGTATGTAAAACTCTGTTTAAAATTTAACCTCTTGGATTTTTTAATTTCGTTGCCGCCCGATCCACCCCACCGTTCACCCCTACGCATCGATCAGAAAACCCGCTATATTCGTAGATCTTCGGCTACGGAAGTCCTATGGTTGTAATTGTAATGTAGTAATCACATTTGTAATTTAATCTCACTCCAACTCCTTGTTCCAATAGCAATACTTTTACATTGTGACCACAGCGGCAATCGAACTCGGGGCCTATGAGTGAGGTGCGATGATCTTAACCACTTGACAATCACTGCTGCTCACCCCTGCTGAGTGAAATTAAAGGCTTTCTTATTATTTTAATATATAATAGTGCATGACCTAATTCCATTCCATGGTGGGCCTATACGTAATCAGCAACAAATCAAATTTCCTAAAATTGAATATACTATATTATATAAATATATGTAATATAATTATGTAATATAATTATGTAATATAATTATGTATGTAATATAATAAATATCATAACAATAACATGTATGTATATACTATGTACTGCCATATGGTATGTTTGGACATTCCTGCACCAGAGGAGAAACAACCATTTTTTATCAATGACAATTTTGTTTGATTCGTTTGCATTACATTAACTCTTGTATTAGTAGAAGTGCATGAATAAACCGACTAGAAAGTTGTAATCATAGACTTGCTATTAATACAATATAATACGTAATATATATATATACGTATAATACGTAATATAATACGTAATTGTATAATACATATATAATACGTAATATATATATACGTATAATATGTAATATAATACGTAATATATATATACGTATAATATGTAATATAATACGTAATATATATATACGTATAATACGTAATATAATACGTAATAGACCGTAATAGATAGTGAGTCTATGGTTGTAATACTATGGAAATCACTGAATTGTTTTTTCATCATAATAATTATCACAATGAATGTATCGAACACGACCCCAGTTTAAATTTTATTTCTAATTGATAATACTATTAGTTGACAGTTGTATCAATTTTCAGCATGCGAACAAAATTACAAATCCAAGTAAATATGACTTATGACTTGCCAAGATTATAATAGTAGTATATAAATGCGGAATAAATGTGTGTGCCAACATAGACAGCCAGTTTAATCAAGTATTAATCACAAGGCCTACTATTGATGGTACTGTTATAAATAAGTATACAATGTAAGATGTTTGGATGGTGTTTACAGCCGATGGGTTTCAACAGCCTTAGACAGAAATGTTGGGAGGATGGGACGTGTGCAGTCTGAACACTGCAAGCTGTTGTAAATTTTAAGTATTGTTTATGACAATGGTAACTTTACTATGTTAGGTGAAGAATTGTGAAAAAATAATAATATTGGGATTGTGTGTTACTTTTCCAGCTTGTGGAATTCTCTCGGAGTTGATGAAATATGAAGATAGCGGTTGAGGGATGCTGTCATGATGAGCTCGAGGTCATATATGACACCTTGGAACTTATTCAACAGATAAAGGATGTCAAAATTGACCTGCTTTTAATATGTGGAGACTTTGAGGCCACTAGAAATCCAGATGATCTGCAGTGCATGGCTGTGCCTGCAAAGTACAAAGATATGAAGTATTTCTACAAGTCAGTAATAAAATACTAACTGATGTTTATCCAAGTTCGATATTTTCAGCAGTATCTTTGTATTCTATTGACTCATGTAGATTTCCATGCTATGATGTTGATGGACCCCCATCACATAGTACTAGGAACTCTAAACAGTTTAATTTGTTGTCTAAACAGGATCTCAGTCTCCTGAAATGAACCGCTATTTTCCGTATGACATCATTACTTATTAGAGATGTGCCAATGTACTACCTCCACGATATAATACGGTTTTGAATACACCATTTAGCATTTACAATTCAATTTAAATACGCTTAAATTAATATCTGTGTGTAGTGTTGCTGATAATAGATTACTCAACTGTTGACTACAAACCTGATATCGAACATGTTTTGATTTGTACATGTAGTACCACCTGCAACTGTTTTATGAAATTGTGCGAACGTGACGATTGAAACAGAATTTATTGTGTATGCAAAGCACCTCACATTTCAAGTACATGTACAATATTTTGTATTGTGGTGTTGTTTGTCATGGCATATTAGCAGAGTTGGTACATCTCTAATATATATATTTTATATCTCCTAATATAGTTTTATCTTTCTGTAGATATTACAAAGGGGAGAAAACTGCACCTATGTTAACTATTATTATTGGCGGTAATCACGAGGCTTCTAATTACATGCAAGAGCTGCCATATGGAGGCTGGCTGGCTCCTAATATATATTTCTTAGGTAAGGCAAGGTCTTTAAGTCTTACCAAAAAGTTGTAATTTGTTTAACTCTAGTCACAAAGTTAAACTAAATGTCTTTATTCTTTAGACGATCCCATGTGTTGTGAGAATTGGCTGCACTTGATTTTTGATGGTCAATTAAAAACAATTTGTAAACTTTGGTTAATTTTGGATCATATTATTGGTACACCTGCCCAATATGACTAGTAGGAGAGCTCAATGGGATAAGGAGACAGACATCACGCAGATAACCTGAGTTCAATTCCCATGTGTGTCACTTCACATAAAGTTTTCGAAAAACTCAAGCGATTGGGGTATATGCTGTGCAGTCTCTAGGTAAGCTGTGAACCCGAAATTTGCCTGGGCGTCCTCCGGTCCTAAGCTGAGAGTAAATCGGGCGCTGTATATGGCCTCGTTGGCTTTGGCCACAATAATTCTCACTTTTGAGACAACTAATGGATTATAACATCGGAGTTGTGCATCTCCGTAACATCTTATGAGACAATGACTATGATAGATACCAAGTGCCCACACTGAAAGTGCTGTGCAGTAACTCCACAAACTCATAAATATTTGTTGTTTGTTTGTGTTGTTTAAGGTGGTAATCCGATAGCAGAGCTAGTCGAGGGAAACCCACCAGGCCTCCAGTCTTTTACCTGATGATCACAACACAGGAAACAAGGAAATTTTTGACCACAGCGGGAATAAAACCCAGTACCTCATGATCTAGGTGCTGCAATCCTAACCACTTGACCATCTCTGTTCCCTCTGTTGCAGGCTATGCTGGAATTGTTAATGTTGGAGGGGTGAGAATTGGAGGAATGTCGGGTATATATAAAGGAAATGATTATCAGAAAGGTTAGTTGGGCAACTATGATTGGTTAATGTAATGATGACGACATTTTAAGCAATCTACCTGCTCATAGGGTAATATCTTGATAGGAATTATCCACTCTTAACTTTGCTTGCGCATTCTCTTCGTTTGTTGTTATTTGTAGTATTACAAAATTACATGTATTTGTGATCTAGGAATTGATATCCTTCATTATTGTGGATTTTGCCAATATGCTGTATGTACATTTACTCACCCTTGCTAAAACAATATACTATTTATAACTGTTAGCTTTTACAATTTGTTTTAGGCCACTTTGAGAAACCACCATATAACAATGATACGTTGCGTTCGTGTTACCATACACGCTCTTTGGAAGTGTTTAGATTAAAACAGGTAATGACAAAATACAATTTGTATGTTTTGTACGTATAGTCTGTAATCGGATTTATTCTGTTCTTGTAAACATCCACATGGGCAGCAATATTTCTGATATTCAGTATTCAGACCGCCTGAAATACTCATCCATGTGGTTAAATGAAATACGTTTTATCTTCAGTTTACGTGGTGAAAGCTTTTCGTACTATTCTCCATTATTTTTGTCTTGTGTTCTCCTAGATAAACACATTGATATGTCTGTTGGATGTATGTGATATATTTTACTTCTTTAGTTTTAATTGTGCTCATGTATTAAGTGTTATTACAAACACCATGATAAACAGCCGTGCAGATGCAGATTAATATTCCTTTTTACCCGGACTACCATTTCAAATCAAAATATGCCATACCACCAGCAGATTTCGTTATTCCAACCTCTGGCATCACTCTCTTGTGGTCCCTAGCCTACGTATGACCACCTTTGTGATCCCTACCAGAAGTCTGAAACACTGTGACAGACCATCTCAGGTCAATGAAATATCATCAACAAATGTTATAAGGGACTTTTAGCATCACACGCACAACACATTGGTGTAGCTTTTATACCAATTCTCTGACAGTGGGTTCTGTGCCATGCTTTGCAAATTGGTGCTCGTCTAACACTCAATTACCTGAGGAATATTTTCCTAGTCTATTTTGAAATAACATCATGAAATGTTCTCTGGCTATGGGCTATGGGCAAATTTAAAGTGGTGCCAGGAAGGCGGCACAGCAGTAAACAATTTTATAATTAGTTTTTGAAGTTAAAGCACGAAATGTGTCTGGAGGTAATGTGGATTATGAAAGTTGGCTCTGTTGTTACTACATGTATATGTTATATATTTGGAGTTGTGTGCTATGTTATAGGTTAGTCAGCCCGTGGATATAATGCTGAGCCATGATTGGCCATTGCATGCTGTGCATGCTGGTAACAGTGAGCAGCTGATGCGCTTGTGAGTACCTACTAATAATATGGTATAATATACATGTAGTATTAGTTGGTACTAGTAGCAATATGACTAGGCAGCCTGTCTAAGTTCCTAGCTTCACAGTGACTTTGTGGGATGACAGTGGTACTTTAATGGTCTGACTATTGCTGGAGTGACTTTTTATGTGGTGTTGAGCTGTGTCTGTTATGTTCGTTTATAGTTATGCCGAATAGCTGTAGTTATATGCTGCATTTTTGTATTTTGTTGAGCAGTAAACCACACTTTAAGGATGAGATATTGCGCAATACTCTCGGCAGCCCGGCAGCACAGGAGGTTCTGACACATCTAAAACCAAAATATTGGTTCTCAGCTCATTTACATTGTAAATATGTAGCCGTTATAAGCCACCAGGTATGCATACACATCTTACTATATTATTATAGCTGTGTTATCTATACATCTACAAAGCTAACTATTAGTATAAAACCATTCTACCATATTTTATTATTACCATTATAGTACCGAATGTAGGTATTTCTATGTTTATTGCCTCATTGCGAGAAGCAGAAATGCCTAGCAGAGCAGTGGTAACGGTAACCTAATTTGTGAGAGCTATGCTACTGAAACAACCTATAGAATAATGTTTTTGGTGCTGCAACTTATGGGTCAAAACTGAATGTTTATTTTCATTAACAATATAGTTTACATTATACAGCAATAATTGGGGAAAATAGCATGCAGTAGCATCAATAAGTAAGCGAATCCGGTAGGGTGTTTGTGAAGGGTATTTGAAGGTTTATGCAATGTAGGATGCATTCACCGACTATTTGGCTGAAAGGCCGAAGATTACCAGTGATGTGTGATGTGAAATCTGCAGTGACCAGGTGGTAAAAGTGATGTTACCTGGTTAGAAGTAAATGCTTGACAGATAATTGGAGCGGTATGTTACATGTATAAGCAAACTAATTATTGTTGTATATAATACTATTGTTGTATTATATTATGTTACTGTATTATATTATGTTACTGTATTATATTATGATACAATTATATCATATTATAGTGTGATGAGGGGGAGGAAGCCAAGGTTACCAAATTTCTAGCTCTAGATAAATGTCTGCCTAGAAGAAACTTTCTACAGGTATGTGTTCTTAGTTTACATTTATACCAGATTTTCAAACAGTTGATGATTGGATGTTTATGTGAGTACATGTAACTCCGCATTACTGATATGTGTATGACA
The DNA here is from genome assembly GCA_027564295.1 of Himantozoum antarcticum. Lineage (NCBI taxonomy): Eukaryota > Metazoa > Bryozoa > Gymnolaemata > Cheilostomatida > Bugulidae > Himantozoum > Himantozoum antarcticum. The sequence continues at coordinate 5,204 of JAOQGN010149940.1, read as the reverse complement.
TAGTGTAATAATCTAATAATCTCTAGTATAGCTGTGGATAACCTCTGAATTACATAATTTTAGCTGTGGATATCCATTGAGTGTGACATGTGTACAATTGGCTAATGGAATGTAAATTGTGCTGCATGTATAACAAACATTACATTAAAGGTGTTAGATGTCCCAAGCACAAAGAAACCGCCACATAAACTAGAGCTAGACGCTGAATGGCTAGTAATACTGAAGAGTACTAACCATTTACTAAACATAACAAATGCGTTGAGATATATGCCCGGAGTAGGCTGCAAGGAAAGGTATGCTTGACAATTTTAACAATAACTTGATAATCAATTCAGGGCTTTCCAAACTCTTAGAAGTTGTCCCTTTTGTATGGTTTATGGTTTACATATAATTCCAATGATGAAAAAGACAAAGTAAATGTGCTTACAATATTGGATAAAACATAAACTAAAAAGGCTGAATAATAATGACTTCTTATATAGTTTTGAGTTTGCACTAAAACAGAATTTCGATGACTGGTGTCTGCGAGTTGACCGTCTATTATCATATCTAAAAGGTTGGAAAATGTCACAAAGTCTTACTATAAAACTTGGTTCTATTTGCAATATAATAACCTTCTATATCACAGCTGACTATTACTACAACAGTCAGCTAGTAAAGTCTCTCATTGTTTGAAATTTCTTGGGCCGAAAATTAGCTTTAATGCATAATTGTGGACTCTATCCAGCTTTCTCTTGTCAGTCTTCGAGATAAACCATACCCGGCCTTAATTTCAGTTGGGTCCGCTCACAACTGACAAGGGTAGCAAGTCTGGTCAAGCAATTATGTCAACTTAGTGTCACAACACCGGACACTCCCCAATTTCCGTTAAGAATTAGAGAATGGCAAATGACTTGTAAATAATAGCTTGAAAAAATAAGTGACTTGAAAATGATAGCACAACTCCAATGATAGCACTACTCCTTTCAGAAAACTGAAAATTAGTCTGCCAGTAATTTTTTGGGTCTCTAGTCGTGTGAAAAGTAGGTTTTTGTATTCAATTGAGGGTTCGGTTGGGCTGATGTATTTCTTTCCAATTTATGCCTGCTAATACTTCATCCACTCTTGGAGTTTATCCAATAATTATGCTATAGGTATGACTTTCGAGTAACAGAGGAAGAAATAACTAAACTGTTGGCTGATTTCGGAGGTGATTTAACACTGCCTGAAAACTTTATGATGACCGTCACTCCATATGATGGCTCTAGTGATAAAGGGAAGGGCAAGCATCCAACCTGTCAGGTAAATAGGTGGAAGCATTCAGTGGTAAAATTCCTTTTTAGTTCAGTCGCCGAGCCTTCCAATGGCGTTCCGGGATTCCAAAACACCATCCGCAGAAAGATGCTAATGTCAAGGTAACCAAATTAAAAAGGAAATTTATTGATTAAAAAGGAAATCTATTAACACTTTCTATACCAAGCCCGTATATACAATATACGGGCTTACTTTGTTTGGCTATAGCTCATTATCTAATTATCTCAGACAATCAACCAATAGCTCAATAGATAGCTAAGATCCTAAGCTTTCATATGAATGTATTGTTCGTTATTATAGGACTTATGGAGGGCCTTCCAACTCCTACCAAAGATTAGACAAAATTTTGAAACCACAATTTGGGAATGTTCTTAATTGATAAATAATTTCCTGTATAGCATAAATATTCAATGTATGTCTGTCTATCCAAGCATAGTAAGCAACACTTTTGAGCATTTCTGGCTCAGTTACAGGGAAAAGATTGAAATTTTTGAACTCCAAAGGGGTTATATATAATATATGAATATTATACTTCGTTATAATTAACAATATATAGTTATCGGTTAGCCTCGTCATGGAAATATAGTTTATCACTATGGTTATATCAGACGGCTTTGTTTCCTCGGTATTGTTTTCAGTGGTAATCTAATAGCTGAGCTTCCACCTGTCCTCCACTATCTTACCTGCTGATCAGACCACAGAGAGCTTGAGGGTTAAGAATCTTGCCAAAGAATTCTTAGCAGACAAATTTTGACCGCAACGGGAATCGAACCCAGAACCTCCTGCACATGGTGCTTAACCACTGGACCATCCATTCTCCCTATGCTATATGCTCTATCTTTGGTATTAGTTGTTTGAGAACATTTTCGACCCTTTTTGCATTCAAATCCACATCGGAAGCTCCTCTGTATAGAACAACCCACCATTGTGTGTAGATAGAGATATCCCATATCAGTTCACACAACAAACTAAACAGTACAACGCAATATATAGGCTCCTCATTCATTTTCTAATACTAGGTGAACCCACAGACTACATTGTTATGTCAAATGTTGGGAATAACTGACCCAAATGCTGTCTTTTGTGGCACCTCTACAGAGGAAAACCCCGATGAGATCAATCTAGATGCAGAGAGTGAAACTAGCGAGACAACTCAAGACACTAGTGAGTTAGACGACGGTGGCACTACAGCCGAGTCTGACCTTGAACTTGCAGCTAATGACACATCAGTTACAAACACAACACTTGATACTACGACATCGGGTGAACAATTTCCTACATTCATACATTCGCTGTCATATAATGAAGGTGTATTGAATGACAGCACCGTCAGTGAAGCAAGTCATTCCGGCTCAACACCGGCACGTCAATTGAGTGCTATGGACACTTGGCAGTCAAATAATAATAAAAGTGATGAAAAAGATGACTGTGTAAACTTGACACAGAGTAAAATGACCCCGTTAGTACTCCCAAAGCCTAAAGCAGACTCTGTTGGTGAGTCTAGTCACAGTGTCTCAGATGATTTACCAGTCAACCGTAAAAGACAGTCTGTAGAAAAACAAGTGCAAGAAGTGAGCTCTACTCCCAAGGTAATGTGTTTAGTAATGCCATGTGTGTGAGCAACATGTCATTCCATATGTATAATTATGTTGCTGATTTCATAAGTTTTTGTGAATAAGTATATGTATAAGAGTGATTGTCTTTGGCACAACATGCACAAAAGAAAAAATTGTCTTTGATATGTCCTGAAATAGGTGATGAAGTACAATTTTAGGAATATTATAGATACAGCATATCAGATGGTTGTATCATATCAGATGTAGATATCCAATCAATTGCTTTATGGAGTTTTGATTTCTGCTTTTAAGCTTGTTTTTTTAATTTCTCTGTAGGACTGTGCTGAAATTTCCGTGATCAAGTATGTATAAAATGAATACAAAGCTAGGGCTATAGAATTTTGCAAAAGTATTCCTCGAGTGGGTGCATATAATATATAGATGGGAAATTTACACCATTTATTTCCCTCAATGTTGTGGCCTACATCTAATTGTAGATTACTTTGAATTATTTTGATTTCACAAACCTAGCGAAGTAGCTACTCTCTTCACCGACTATCTATAGATCGGTTAACGAGAATATGACATGTTTGTGTGGAGAGATAGTGAAAAACTGATATTTTATGATCCAACTCTGATTTAAACTCACTGAGATTAGTTGCAATGTGTTTTTATTTGCACTATTGAGATGGACTTAATCAGTGCACTTCACTTCTTTCACTGTTATGCAGCAACTTGTAGCATTAATGGCCTACTGAAGCAATAACGGATACAAGCAACACAAGACGTCTCTGGCGGGGCCTGCAAAACTTTGTTAGGAAGTTTATTAAGCCCCTGGAGAAGTACAACAATGGTAGAAGGTGAGTAGATAACACAATACTGTAAGTTGTCAATTTAAGCATGTATCTACTCTGGCAGGAACAACAGGACTGAAACATACTGAGCTATTACAACATCACTATATGGTAGCTGGCCCATTAAGGGCTTAAGAGTCAGTGATGTATAATATTCATATATACAGGGAATGCATTGCAAGACATAAAGCAAGGTAATTGTGTAATGTTATTGCAATGCCACTAGATGGTACAGCGTCCCCGTATTCTCAGCAACAGGTAACTTGGTTGTTGGCTAGATAATAGAGGCAGCTGTCTACATCTGTAGGATACATCGGTAGCCAACATATAAGGTGCTCCTATCATCTGGGGAAGTTATCTGTCCTCTACTAATCTGGGTGCAGGCATCTTCACTAGGTGTAGCTGGAAGGCTAGCAGTTGCCTACACAATCAAGATGCAACAATTTCACATCCATAACACTATTTGGGAATGTCTATGTTAATTGTTAATATGCTAGGATTCAAATTCAAATCAAGAAACGAGAAAAATCAGTTGTATATATACGGCAAGATGCTGTAAGTGCTTGAGGGTTGAGGTAAGAACCCTCCTGCAGTCTACTTGTATTTGTGTTGCAGAGCCTTTTACAAGACGGATCCGTCATCAGCTGTGTTATTTCACTAATGTTATTGTTATTTCAGGAAGCAGTAAGCAGCACAGCAAGCACACTAAAGAGATTTAAACGAAGAAATGTAGCAATGTATAATATTCTTACCAATCCAGGTGCAGATGAAGATACGTCTGAGCCATCTTGATTGTTGCTACAGTCGCATAGCATTTCACATAGTCACTATTGTGGTAGCACACGCTACCAGTCACATGGTGAACAAGTATTCTCAGTTGTTTACACATATATCTGTTTTCTGTTGTGTACGAATCTCTGTCCTTTATATAAGATACCGCCAGCATTATGTTGTCGGCGGACTTTTAGATGCCCATTATGGAATTTTTCAACACTTTTCTAATGCAATGCATGTTGTGATTTATCTGGCAAAATCATTTAATGATCTGAAAAAAATCTTTATGTACACCACTGATATGAATAGGAAGTTCCCCGCTGTTATAGGGGATGATGATTGTGTTATAGGAGTATCTTCTCTTGCTGTTGTAGACAAACAATATGATTCCATTTGAGACAAGAGAGTTCCATTACTTGGAACTGTGTGCTACAATTCATTGCCAAATAATGTTTCTATACAAATCTTTATTTCATTCCAAATTTCTGTCAGTTGGCTAATACAAATGTATTGAGGATCAAATAGAATTTATTGGCACCTTAATTCTGCTATCTATCCATATATACCTCTCTGTACATAAATACCAGTGATAACTTCCCAATAAGAAAATCTGCTAGAAATACATTGTTTGTAACTTAAAGGGGCCATGTCACGATTTTCATAAATGCCACTATCAGATGGAGAAGATTGTTTTACATAAGTGGTGAAAATTTCAAGTCACTAGGTA
>JAOQGN010149829.1:0-11369 GCA_027564295.1 Himantozoum antarcticum | reverse complement strand
ATATGTATATGCAACAAAGCATTTTTAAAAGGTGTGGTGCACCAAACCAGAGAGCTCAAACTGCTCTAGAGCAGTGAACCTTGCACAAAGGCAGCGGCTTGGTACACCTATGCAGAGTGCTGAAATTATATTATATACAATGTAGACTATGTTAATAGTCAAAAGTAGGCTAATATTGGAAAATTTGCGGTCTAAGCCACTTACTTGCAGATTGCATAATTGCATAATTGCTTCAATTCCGCTATGCCACAAGGACTGTAATTGCCAAGTGTACAGTAGGCACATACTCCATACACACTACAAATATGCAATGGTGGTATTTTTGTGATCGTACGTTAATGTGCAATTGATTATAACATGCGATAGATACAGCTTACATAATGGATAGATTCACCTCTTGACTCTCGCTGGTTGTGAGCTACTACACTGCAAAGATAGATGTTTGTATTATATATTATGCTCTGTTGGCAGAGCTACTAGCAGCTGGTTCACAATTAGCAATGCTGGTTCACACTGACACAATTATGTGAATTATTTATGGTATATTGCATATATCTAGCGAATACGCCCCAAATGTACCTATTACACATATCTAGCGAACACTCCCCAAATGTACCTATTGCATACATCTAGCGAATACGCCCCAAATGTACCGTACAGTTGCGTACAGTTCGTGTATTATTGCAGGGCTGTCCCCTTCACCAGCTACTAAGCAGTATGCTCCTCTAGATAATTCACTGGATGCGTTTGTTACCATCGTAGAAGTTGGAGAAGATGATGCTGATGAGGCTGAGCCTACTACCAGCTCAGGTGATAACATACTTTTATTATGCTATTTATTGATGAGTGCTTGCAAAAATACTACTTGACAACCTTGTAATTGCTCGTAAAAACTAATCTGCTAATAATAATAATAAGATACTTAACCCCAAAATTGCTGCCTGTGCTCTGATCAGAGTTAACATGCATGTACCAGGGACCAGGTGGGTTTCCCTCAACTAGCTTAGCTATTTGGACTACCACCTAAAATATTACAAAAACAAACTGTTGCTCCACATGATAATATTATATTAATTATATATTGAAACAAGATGTTGACATTATTTATCTTCAACTAATAAGCCAAATATGCGTGGTAGACTGGATATACATCAGTTAGAAAATACTAATTACCCTAGGAAATAGGTGCTTATTACTGTTTCTCAAGTGAAGCAAAAGTTTTGAAAATTTGCTTTTTGCATCATTTAAATTTTGCTAGTTGAAAAATTGCTAGAGCTAGGGTAACATGTTACTCTACCCTTTTGGTTAGGTGGAGAAAATGTGGAGATGAGAGGCAATTCTACAGGAGCAGTTCGGGAAGGCAGAATTGCATCTCATCAGGGAGTCGAGGATGCCTTACAGCATATAGTAGCTAGATCTCACAAGTCGGCCTTCATCCAAAGAGGCAGGAGTGTCAATGCTACACCGGGCTCCCTTAGCACTATCACTAATTCACCAGGTAAACATTATTTTGGTAAATAATAATTGCTGGCCAGCATCACCTATTCTATCCATTATCACCAATAATAGCTGGCCAACATCACCTATTCTATCCGTTATCACCACTAATTGCTGTCCAACATCACCTATTCTATCCATTATCACCAATAGTTGCTGGCCAGCATCACCTATAGTTGCTGTCCAACATCACCTATTCTATCCATTATCACCAATAATTAGTCAAGGCAAGTCACTACGTGTTGTGTGACGGTGCTTTTACTCTGGCAGGCAAAGGGAAGCCCCTGGTAAGTCATAAGTAAGACTAGAATACCCTGGCATTTATGGGATTGGCTACCTTGGCTATCATTCGGTCATATATTTTCGGGTAGCTATGGGTGAGAAGTTCGTATATTGGATGTGGTCTTTCAAGTTACTAAACGTGCATTGAGGGAGATATTTGATTTTGAGTCTCTTGGTTCTGCTTCATCTAGCAGGTGTTGCGACGTACAACTGTTGTGATATCCGATAACGCGTGAATGGGTGGAATAAACATTCGATCATCCCGAAAAATTGTTTCCAGAAATTGTACTTAGAAGTAACTACGTATTTGCCAAATTGATACCTGACATTGTCATGATATGCATCTTGTAGGCCTAGTCCCTAAGTTTTGGCTGATGGTAATTAAGCTATGCCTTTTAATACTGCAGGTTTACTGCAATATAAAGCAGTGAGGCCACGAGGAGGTGGTAGTTCCAGCTTCTTCTATCCCGATACCCTGAGTAAGTCCAGCAAACAGGAAGTAAATCTGCATGTGGAACCGGTGAAACAGGAGAATATGACAAGTAAAGTCAAACCAAGGAGACTGACAAAGTTCAACACCCCCAGCAAGCTATCAGATAGTTCAAACGTAAAAGGTGAAGCTTTGCAATTGAGAGAAGCAACTCTATTTTTTCTTATTTTTGTTGGGCCTTTTGCCTTCGACTAGTTGCAGTGCTATTGCACATAGGCCTCATCATATATACACATATTTATTGTTATCTTGTGTTATTTGTAATCTTATCCGATGAAATACAAATAAACTTTGAACGCGATTGCATGGAAATTTGCGAATAGTAGATGCATTGGATTCTACCTCAGCAAATTTCATGTCACTTTTGACTAAGGGAGATGTTTATGATCACAGTAGACAAATATTGTGTATATGCATGTAATGGCATGCAAGCTGTTAGCTATTAGCTTATTAACGACGTACAATCTTTTAGAAAATATTTCCCCTTGTTTTTCCCTATTTCAGATTGTAGCTTATGTCATGATTGGAAAAGGGTTTAAAGTGTTCAAATTAGTTTCACTTGGAAGTCCATAGAATCCTCTTTAATGCTATATTGACCATGTCTGTAGAGGGTATTGGTATAAAATAAGAAATTTTCAAAATGGGGCAAAAATATTTGAGAAAAGAATAACTCCAGGACGGCCTAGGAGTTAAGGGATTAGACAAGGTGCCGTTTTGTATTACAGATGAGAGTGACTCTGCATACAGAACACAGACCACCTTACAAAGCATATCAGCATCAGCTGATACGGAAGATGGTGACACATCTGAGCAGGGTGGGGCTGCTATAGAGACATCAGCAGACTTGTGCTCTGGTAAGCATTACTAACAATCTCTACTAGCCACATTGTCACAATACTAGCATTACTAACAATCTCTACTAGCCACATTGTCACAATACTAGTATTTAAAGTGGCCATAGCTTACAGGCGGAGTCGGCTAATTTTATAGCACAATTTGTATTGTGCTTAATGTGCAAGATTACATTAAATTTATATTGCTGAAAGCTCATCATTTATTGGTGAATGAGAATAAAGTAATAATTTATGATTCTATCTGATGTGAATATTAATCAGCTTGCAGAGCATTATGTTTAAGATGCGAATTATTGCATCAATAAGGTTAATATGTCAAAATGAACTCGCAATTTCTCCTATTGAATTACCCATCATTCTGTAATTGTAATAATTTAGGTCGCTGTTTACAATGGACACGTTATTTGATACGTATCTTATTTCAGAGGATGTCAACCAGACACTCAAGCCTGAACCAACAGCAGATGAGAAGCAAGGCTCATCTGCCTACATACTATATACCCATAATGCATCTGCAGCAGACATCCCTGTAAAGATATCGAGCACCATAGCTCTTGGTCCACCTACAGTATTTTGTCAGCACGCAGACATTACAGACCTGACTAATATTCATCCTAGCGCGGGTGATGTAACTCCCATTGAATCTCACACAGAAAATAAATCTCTTATTATTGAACATGAGGCACAGTCATCATGTGGTGATACTAAACAATCTGATTATTCAGACGTACAGCCTCTCTTGCAGTTTAGCAAACCTACAAAACGTTTTAGTCCGCACAATACCGTCCTATCCGACAATATTACTTCGACATCATCCCTCCATCATGCCACCAATGAACTTCACAACTCATCTCATCTAGCTTCAGAGCTAGTCGGTACCCCTAAGTCATGCCACACTGATTGTACCCCATTTATCAGTGGAAATAGCATGTTCTCTGATGCAGAGTCGAATGATTCTGCTGCAGATGACTGCGATAAAGAAAATTGTTCACCTGTGAAATCAGGTATTCAAGATATGACTGAACGAGACATGGCCCAATTATCCGACAATATCTCTTTAGCGGTAACAGAAGTGGTTACAGAAACTCCAATTGTGACACTTGATCAAGCAACTCGAGCCGATGATACTGTTGCTGTACATAACAAAACATCTACTGGTAAAGAAGTAATCTACTCAGCACCAAAATTACCTGGAAATGTTTTATTGGGCCGTGACGCAACTTTAAGTCCGACAACATTTAGCACAGCGAGTGGAGCGCAAATTAAGGTGTCAAATTCTACTCTAAATGCTGTGAAGGGGTTATTTGAATGTGCCGAGCAGCCGGAAGCTATCTCTAGACCTCCCATAGGATTTAGCACAACGAGTGGAGCACAAATCACGGTGTCAGATTCTAGTTTAAATGCAGTGAAGGAGCTATTTGATGGTGCTGAGTCAACAAAAGCTATTTCAAGACCTGCCATGGGAATTAGCACAGCTAGTGGGGCACAAATCAAGGTGTCAAATTTTAGTTTAAATGCAGTGAAGGGGCTGTTTGGGGGTGTCGAGCAGCCAGAAACTATTTCAAGACCTTCCATTGGATTTAGCACAGCTTGTGGGGCACAATTCAAGGTGTCAGATTCTAGTCTAAATGCAGTGAATGAGCTGTTTCAGGGTATCGAGCAGCCAGAAACTATTTCAAGACCTTCCATGGGATTTAGCACTGCCAGTGGGGCACAAATTAAGGTGTCAGATTCTAGTCTAAATGCAGTGAAGGGGCTATTTGAGGATGTCGAACAGCGAGAAACTATTTCCAGACCTTCCATGGGATTTAGTACAGCTAATGGTGCACAAATCAAGGTGTCAGATTCTAGTCTAAATGCAGTGAAGGAGTTATTTGAGGGTGTCGAGCAGCCAGAAACTATTTCTACGCCTGCCATGGGATGTAGCACAGCTAGTTGGGCACAAATCAAGGTGTCAGATTCTAGTCTAAATGCAGTGAACAGGCTATTTGAGGGTGTCGAGCAGCCAGAAACTATTTCTAGACCTTCCATGGGATTTAGCACAGCTAGTGGGGCACAAATCAAGGTGTCAGATTGTAGTTTAAATGCAGTGAAGGGGTTATTTGAAAATGTCGAGCTGCCAGAAACTATTTCAAGACCTGCCATGGGATTTAGCACAGCTAGTGGGGCACAAATCAAGGTGTCAGATCGTAGTCTAAATGCAGTGAAGGGGTTATTTGAGGGTGTTGAGCCAAAGACAGAAGCTATTTCGAGACCTGCCATGGGATTTAGCACAGCTAGTGGGGCACAAATCAAGGTGTCAGATTGTAGTCTAAATGCAGTGAAGGGGTTATTTGAGGGTGTTGAGCCAAAAACAGAAGCTGTTTCTAGACCTGCCATTGGATTTAGCACAGCTAGTGGGGCACAAATCAAGGTGTCTGACTCTAGTGTAAATGCAATGAAGGGGTTATTTGAAGGTGTTGAGCAGCCAGAAACTATTTCAAGACCTTCCATGGGATTTAGCACAGCTAGTGGGGCACAAATCAAGGTGTCAGATTCTAGTCTAATTGCAGTGAAGGGATTATTTGATAGTGCTCAGCCAACAGAAGCTGCTGCAAGGACTCGTTCAGGAAAGGAAGCTGTCATGACACCGTCACATAGAGTTCTCACGGAACCCAGAGCATCTTCACATGATGCCATGGAAACCGTAGAAGAGGAAACCATACACACTTGCCGAAAGGTGAGCTTTATAACCTAGCGATCAGAGTAGATAAATATATATAATAAAGTATGCGATGACTCTCTCATTTAAATGTATTTGTAGAAAATGTGTAGTGAGTGTTCATAACATTGCAAACCACACCCACAAATCAAACTCTTCAAGCTTCAATTCAGGAGACCAAGCTAAGCCATACAGTTAGTTCTCCTCTGCGCATCTAACCCCCCAAGCGACACAGGAATTGGTCAAGGTTTTATTTCTTCTTTTGTATACAAAGTATATGACTAGAAAAGTCATATCCGATAATACCAATCAGCTGTGTGGAAACTCTACTTAGTAGCAGCAGGATATCTTGATATTCACAGCTATCACTACATATTTTTTAACTTTTATTGCACTTACATGTATGAATGGGTATATCTAATGTATGTCATTTTCTGATGTCTGTACATGTTGCTTATTGCTTTTTGTCTGTTTTCAAAGTTGCAGTTCGAATTGCCTCACTTTTGACGTAATTTTTTCTGAACGACTGGTGACTTCATCATCTCCCTCCGTTGTTGTCTCTCCAAGGCAACTTTCGCTGCCTTGTTCCATATCGAAATGTTGACCATCTTCAGTTCTCTCAGAAGAGGTCGAGACCCCGAAGAAGGACTCCCCGAAGAAGGACTCCCCGAAGAAGGACTCCCCGAAGAAGGACTCCCCGAAGAAGGACTCCCAGAAGAAGGACTCCCAGAAGCTTAGGACTCCAGGTCTCACATCCATACAGTAGAGCAGTCCTGAAATCATAGTTACAGTTACAATTTAATGTTCTATTATAAGACAATGCAGCTCATTCTCTGGTCATGTTCATGCGATGTCAGTTTCTGTTTGTGCAGGTACCGGAGCAGGTGCTGTCCATTAGTCAAAGCTCAACAGGTGCTAGCAGTTGTCAAACACCTCCTGTACGACGTAGGCCGACTAGGTTAAGCATTCGTAGTCCAGTATGTCTGACACCAACTGGTGAGTTATGTTAAATAACAATAATAATATTTATCTTGTATTTGTTATTATGTAAGTCCAACAACTTAGCAGATAGTGCAGATCAATGCAGATATTCACTCAGGACACTACCCAGCGCATGCCCAAGCTGTGGGCATTGCTTGAACAAACCAGTGCACATGATCATGTTACCCCAGTTATAGCAAATTTTTGGTCCACTGGCAGTTAAAGGCTGGCAAGTAATGTTGTTATGCTACAATGTAATGTTGTTACACTGCAATGTAATGTTGTTATACTGCAATGTAATGTTGTTACACTGCAATATCTACACGGATTGAAGGAAAGCAGGATGGCGTGGCTTTGTGGTGGGATGTTGTGAATTGGGTGGTTTGACTCTTCACCAGGTAGCACTATATTCAGTTTGGGTTTCTCCATAGTTGCACTCGGCCTATGTGACAGCTTATTGGCTGCAGTTCATGGTAGATATTCAGTACCTGGTATGTTGTATGCACTGCTTGTCAGAAATTAGGTAGCATAACCTAGTGACAGGCGTCTAAGGTCAATAAGATTATTTTTATATACATAGTCATCCTTGCTTCCTCCAGCAACTCGGAGTATAGATTATATATTATAGTTGAATGCCTGGCACTTTTATAGACCTGTCAGTTGCATACAGACAGCGCATATGTTATTACTGGCTATAATATAATCTTGTTGTAGGTCTGCTACGAGACAGAAAGATGAACAGCAAACCATACTGGACCACTCCTAATAACAGGTTAGTTCAGCTCAAAGATGTCTCGGTATTTGGAAGTTGCCAATCCGTGAAATCCAAAAAGTGACCAGACATATCCCATCATCTTTTAACATTTGTTGAGTTTTTCTCATGCAATAATCGTACATTGCATAAACCTCTTTTTTGAAGCTGCAATACCATTGTTACAGCCTGTTAGAACCAAAGTTTCGAGTTGGAGTGATTTACAAAGAGTAAATATAATAGCAAGACAGTGGCAAGCTCGCTACCAACTTCACCAATCAAATCTAATAAGTTTATACTATTTTAAGTACACACGGTGTTGATTATTAATGAGAAAATTGAAAATGGAGGCTTATGCTAAGCCTAAGCATTGCGAATTGATATTGGTTCATTGGATGCAACTGCACCGTGACCACCAGAGATGCAAGGCAATTCGCCTAGAGTGATAGCACATTATGATATCTACATATATTGCTCTTATTTGAAACAATGCTCATCCTTTCTGAGCTCTTGTATATGGAATAATGATTATTATTGTCTTTTCTTTCAATTACCAGCGGAAAGAAATTTAGCTTTGGAAACAAACCATTCAAGCCTCACACACCTGACAGAAACATCCTAGCCAGTAGACTTACAGCTTTACAACAGACACCTGACAGAGGTGTCATAGCTGGTAGACTGCAACAGACACCTGACAGAAGTGTCGTACCTGATAGACTAGAATCATTCCATCACACTCCAACAAGAGAAAGTCCAGGCACACCATTTGCTTTGGTGGACTCCTATCCTCCTGTCGTTAACAAATTTCAGGTGGCTGCCAAATCATCGTAAGTGATAGTATTTGCTGCTTAAATGCGTTTTCTCATTTATTTACATTTTTTCATTGACGCATTTATATCGTTCAGTAAACTTGTAACTGTTAGTATATCTGTATTTGTCTAACATTTGGTATGCAAAACTTCCATTAAATTTTGGTTATTTGGTTCTCCACTTTGCTATTCCATTGCATTCCAATTATATGTGTGAATATAACAATATAAGATTAATAACCTGCCTGCTGTACTGGTTCACTACATGCACTACATTGCACTACATGCACTACATGCACTACATGCACTACTACAAATGTAATTATTAGACCTATCGCTTTTTAGTTCTCACACCCCATTCAATCCAGTGGATAAGCCTGCAGCACTTAGAAAGCCTACAAGCACCATGATGTCTGTGAAGAGTCGTGCAGAAAGAATAGCAATGGGAGACCTGGGAGTTCCCAACCAATCCACTGATGTGAGGGTATGGATCTACCTCTACCCAATTTCTAATACTAAATTGCTTGCAATTATCAGTGGCAACTTTTTTCAATGTATGTATTTTGCACCATATTCAGTCGTAAATGTAAATATGCTCACTCGTATTTTTGTATTGTATGCTTTGGTCAGTATAATAAAGCTGTTATAATAATAGTAATAATAATAAAGTTGGTGGCTAGTGTTGTGAGTGAAATATCATGAATATATTTATAACAATTTAGCTGTGCGCATATTTTACTTTGCATGATATTTGGTTCTGAGTATTTGGTGTGAGCATAGCATAGACTGCCGTTATTGTGAAAGCAAAACTTTGTGGCCTGCTTTTGTCTTCTAACATCTGAGATATTATGAGATATCTTGTAAATGACAAGCGCTGGAAACATATAATAGCTGTAGCTATTGATGTACATTACAGCCGAGATCAGAAGTTGTTAGTGTAACCTCCACTACTGCTGCTAGCTTTGTGTTCAGTAGAGCTGACCTACCAGATGAGATGAGAGCAGAAATACAGCTATTGTGTGATGATTATGACCTCACAGCTTCTTTAGACAGCCCAATCTCTGCTGACAAGTTGTACAGGTGAGAAAGCTATAAGACTATTACGAGTGAACACTTGACCAGTTTGATGCCATGAAATTATACTTGGTACGACTGCTACACATACTCGGAGTAAACAGTATCCAATTATGTGCAGCGATGGAGAAATTGCAGCTTGGCTTTGTTATAGGGTTATAGTTAATAGTCGAAGGTTTCAGTTTGGAACATGGTCGCACGTTATCAGAAGAAAACACCTTCACTACTTGCAGATTACTAGCGCACTGGCAATTACAACATCCTCCATTCCTGCCCATGCCTCACAATATGGTAATGCTTCATTCCTGCCCATGCCTCACAATATGGTAATCCTCCATTCCTACCCATGCCTCACAATATGGTAATGCTTCATTCCTGCCCATGCCTCACAATATGATAATGCTTCATTCGCTCAATGAAAGATATTGTTTTTATTATTAGTATTATTCAATTATTTATATAGCGCTATATAAGGTAAACAACTCTTCAAAGCGTTCTCCAAATAATCGCCAAGTAAAAACATTACCACTAAATCTATAATTACAGTATATAGCACAATATGTTTCAGACTAAGAAAACCTATTACATCATGTATGATGCAAGTCTAAGGTTCTACATAAAATGTAATAACAAGAACACATTACAATTATGATGGATACTATAAATCGTTAAAATCTATGTTATAAAGATTGGGATTTACAGCAGTTTTAAAAGCAGAGAGGTTATCTATTTGTCTGATAAAAGGAGGTAAAGAGTTAAAAAAAAGAAACAACTCATTATAGATTAATGGTATGATCTATGATTATCATTACCATTGTTGCTCTTTTGTGTTGAAATTGCATCTAATGATAAACTCTGTCTAAGTGTCAGGCTTGTTATTGTTGTTATTACAGCTGCTTCCTAATGATGACAGGAGTAGATCCATCACTGATCTCTTCACAGTGGTTTACTAATCACTATAGATGGATTGTATGGAAGCTCGCATCTCTAGAGAGATCATATTATCCGGCATATCAAAACTTTCTGAATCCACTGCAAGTGTTAAGGCAAATGAAGTACAGATATGAGAGAGAGGTGGATCTTAGCCAAAGGTAGGGTCATCTGTAGTTTTTCCCTAGCAGAACGTTGAAAAAGCTGCTTTTAAAAATGTAATTATTCACACAAAGTAATGAAATACCACGAAATTGTGTACGTCCATCGTTGCGTGTTGTGTTAGCAATTGCTTGTCGATTAGAAACCCCAATGTACTAGCATAGCAGGTGATTAATTCCATGTTCGTCCCCTTGTATTATAGGCCGGCCAGCGCAGTTTTGTAGGGTGCTTGTGAACAGCATCCAGTGCTTCATGCAATTTAGGGTGGAATCCACTGATTTGAGGTTTGAAGGATGTAGGGTTACTTTAGTGTACCCAGTACCTTTGTAGTTGGTACTTTGTGACTACAAGTGCATTGTACCCAGTGACCAAGCTGTAATATGTGATGTCCACAGCTTAGAGATAGCTGTCTAACAGTGACACTACTTTAGAGTTACTTCCTCACGGTTTCATGATGCTGTAAATTAAATATGATGATTTTAACCTGCTTTTTTTAATCTACATGATTTTGTATAATTATAAGAAATATATTAAAATCTTAATGTACAATTTGCCGCTTCATGAAACTGTTGGCAATTTAGTCTAAACTAATGTTTCTGTCAGACCAACCTATGGTTAAATTATTATCTATTATAATTATAAAATAATTGTGTTATAATTATCTCATCAGGTTATGCCATAACTCGTCTAGTGTTATAATGAGTATGGATATAGATTGTTGCAATTAGCTCTTGGAGTCGTTCACCTCCCTAACTTGTGAGCTCTTATATACTATTGACATGTATATGCATATATTATTGTTGTTATACTTATAGATATACATATATACATATATACA
>JAOQGN010149828.1:0-18086 GCA_027564295.1 Himantozoum antarcticum | reverse complement strand
TATGTCTTGTGTAATAAGAATCTAGGCTGAGTTTGGCGAGTCCATTATGTCTTGTGTAATAAGAATCTAGGCTGAGTTTGGTGAGTCCATTATGTCTTGTGTAATAAGAATCTAGGCTGAGTTTGGGGCATTTATTCCTTCACTAATTACAATAAATATACCCAAATTCCTAGTAAAAAATGTATCCTGATAAAATGAATAAGATTGTGCATTCTGAGTAGTATAAAAGTAATTTACATTTGCTTTATCTTAAAAAGCAAATGTAAATAGTGGAAGTTTACAAGATTTTTCGACTTCACGATGTCGAGATCTTTCAAACTTCCAAAATCCCGTCTCGCTATATGTGAAAAGTCTTTTATCCCTCAGTAAATTTGTTAATAACTAGACCTTCCTAGTAGATAATCTTTTGACTTGATTTGTAATGTCATTTTAATGGAAGTAAGCGCTTATACACTCCACTATGCTGAACTTTTTTTTAACACCTCAACCTTGTTAGTAAAAAGTTTAACCTAATTATTAATTTCTTGTAAATATTGCATAAGCATGTTTTTATGCACAGCTATTTATAGTATGTTGTTATAGACCCACAAATATGGTTTATCTACATGTACTACATGTATACATATATATATATATATATCCTGGCACTGCTCTGTAGATGGAGAAGCAATGCTATGACGGAGCCTTCCAGAAGCTGGCTGTCAGTACTATGCAGTCATTTACACGAGCTCTGCAGCTAAACCATGATAACGTGAAGCTATGGATAGAGTACGCCTGCTCCGCGTATCAGCTACATTCCTTTGCCTCAAGGGCTATGAAAACGGTACGTGGTATTCTGTACTGCAGTTACTCTAGAGTTTTTTAAGAACAGTTTAGCAACAGTTTTTCATGGCAATTGTTGTTACTTATCTTTTCCAATAACTTGTATGGTATGTGGAAATATGATTTGTCGTTATGAAGCATATGCAATATCAATAACAGCAACATAGTGAAAAGTTGATAAAAAATAATCTATTACTTCTCATACTTAAATGTTGAAATGAATCCAGCAAATTATGTGATTTAAATTAACGTATTAGAAAAGCAAGCATTGGCATTTCAATTGCGTACTATGATTTGTTTTAATATCTTGTCACCAAGGAATTTTATCATGAATGGCAATTCATCTAGGTTTATTGATAAAAACCCACGACCCACGCCATCCTATTAGTTATCGAATGGTTAAGAAAATCCCTGCTTAATTGTTATCTAGTTGCATGTTTCGGCTTGTATGCTTTAGTGCAGGTCTGTTGATGTAGTGTTCCAAGTATGTGGAAACGCTATCAATACCACCCCTACTGTCTACTGTGTTATTACTGTATTGTAGAGAAAGAGTGAGCTATCTTCTGGAGAGCTGGCTACATTTACTCAGCTGAAGAGAGACATGCTTGCCAAGTCCAAGTACTGCTATATGGAGGCCGGCCAGTGCAATGAGGACGACTTTGAAGAGGAATGGTTGCAGCACTACATGCTAGGAAAGATAGCAGAGAAATCTCTAGAGCAACCTGAAACCTACCTCAGCCATTACATAAATGTAACGTTGCTACACACAATAATTGTATTAACCTACCTACTATCAACTCGTTTGTCCTAATGTCCTCAATTGTTCATGTGCTAATAATTAGTGTAGATCGTAATATAGAATATATTGAGATATGTACTTTTGATTATTGCATAATGCTGTGATCATAATACTCATCAACTTGTATGTCCATGCTCAATTGATAAAAATTAGTGTAGATAGTAATAATATAAAATGAGAAATGTACTTGTTGCAGTGATACAGGATTCAGCTATCTTGTCATTCAAGATTAGTCCTGGCATACAGATAATACGCCCAGTATTAGTTCTGATCCTGTCCAAACTGTTGCCGGGGAGGGATCGTCACACCATTTGCCATCCACACGTTTCGGCTCACTCTGAGAATGTTGAGTCATATGGTGAGAAAAATTGCGGAAGTGGAATCGCCGTGTAAACCAAGCTGCCAATGCTGCTGTGCTGCCAATGGAATAAATCTGATAAACATTGTGTGGGCCTGATTAGCCACCACTTGCGTCGTCTAAATATTCCAAACAATCAAAACGCACATACTGAGACCTTTTCATTCGATCTCGTGAGCAAAGTTTAACTGTTCCAAACAGCCCGTCCAAGCTGTTCAGTCAGATAAGGTTTCGCCTCGGATCTGACCATGCTGCCATCAGAAACGGACTTGGAACCGATAATCGGAACATTTATCTGAACGTTTGAACAAGAAGCGTGTGGACGCTGTAGCAGTTTTTATACTACATAATACAGGATATTTTATAGAGTTTGTAATTGTACTATAAGGTAGCACAGCTATAATAGCTATAACTATAGTAGTAGTATACATACTATCAGCAGAGTAAGTTACCATGTCATTGATATCTCTGTATTGTTCTTGCAGGCGGCCAAGTGTCTACATGCAGTAGGGGCGCAGTACCCGGGGAAGATCAGCTACATGTATAACCCCCCTTATCTAGCAGTAGAAGCACTGGAGATGTACTACCGTGTACACGCTACAGTACTCAAGGCTGTACAGAAGAGTCAGGGCACACAACACTATCCACTCTATACACAGGTGAGATGATACTATCCACTCTATACACAGGTGAAGTATCATTATGGTAAATGTGGTTAGCATGGAACCTTCCAAATAGTATGTCTAGGGACGTCACTTAATATTACATACTGATGACTGAGTGATGCTTGGTTTCTGTGCTTGGTGTCTGTGATTGGTGTCTGTGCCTAGTGTCTGTGCTTGGTGTCTGTGCCTGGTGTCCGTGCCTGGTGTCTGTGCCTAGTGTCTGTGCCTGGTGTCTGTGCCTAGTGTCTGTGCCTAGTGTCTGTGCCTAGTGTCTGTGCCTGGTGTCTGTGCCTAGTGTCTGTGCCTGGTGTCACTGCTTGGCTTCCCTTCAAGTAAGAATGACTTGAGCATACTCCATTCCATTACAAAGACAGTCGGACATGATTATTGCTCTGGTTTCGGTCATTGATCTAAAAAAACACCACTTTGTTGACAAATAAAATCTGTGTTAAACAAACTATTGTTCACTGGGTCATTATTCTCAGGATAGTAAAGGTGGTCTAAATTAATCGTAGGCTTTGATATTTAATATCTAATATCTAATATTATTTTATATTAGATATCTTGGTGTATGTCTGTCATCATGCTACTTTTCTATGTCTTTCTATGTCTTTCTCACTTGTTATTATTGCTAGCATAGCAAGGTGCAAGGCCCATTCACATAATACGTATGTAGAGGTAGTCCTAGCCTGTGGTCTGCTGTCTTATTGACTTAGCCCATCTTGTAACATGCAGGTTATCAGTGAGATGAAGGAAAGTGCGTTTGCTACGACACAAGTGTCATCTCCCCAGCAGCCCATCTCAAAGAAGAGAAAGGCAGTCACTGAGTCTTCAGACAAGACCCCCACACCTAAGAGAAAGGCAGTCACTGAGTTTACAGACAAGACCCCCACACCTAAGAGAAGAGCAGCTATTGAACCAATAGATAAATCTACTCCCAAGAGAAGAAAGAGTGAGACAGAAATGACTGGTCTTGTGGTACCTACAGCCACTATTACTACTAGACGCCAAGGCAAACTCAGACTAGATGCTGAAATTATCAATGAGGTTAGATATAATATAAGTCACATAAGTTGAGTAATTACCTATAATGCTGTAAATGACTCATTTTTGGTCCATAAACACTAATATTGCCGAGATCTTGCCGAGATCTCGATTTATTACACATTTCTTACCTGTAATATGGGAATATGTAGGGCCATGGACCCATCTAATGAACTGTGACTATACCAAATTACTTAAAATTGGGATCGCCAAGAGCCACTGCCACTAAAATGAGATTTCAAGTCGGAAGTGTGACAGAAATGTGTCATTTCTGCCACTTTCCACATTTAGACTTCTCGGCATATAGTGAGTGATAGCTTTTCTCTTGTTGGATAAATAAAATGAATAAAATATGTTTTGGAGTCGGAAAATAAAGGGCGACAGGATAGCTGTTTAGAAAATTCAGTGAATTTTAACGACAATTGTTATTTCTTTAAGTGTAAAAAAGATGGAACGAAACCAAAATCAATCGGATGGTCGAAATACCATATAAAACAAAAGTCATGCACAAAATTTTACTAAATCTTGCAAAACTTCTTATACGCCATGCACTTATATTTTCTGAAATTGTCATTTTATTCCATTTGATTGTAACTTGTCTTTTCATGGCACGCACCTAAATTTTGAGTGTTTCGACCACTTTTATATGAGGTACTCAAATCAAATGTATTATCTTCACCACAAACTTTATCTAGTGTTGTTCACGCCAAAATCAATTATATTATAATATATTGCTCTATGTATGGTCAGTGTATTGGCCATGTTCTATAATATATTGCTCTATGTATGGTCAGTGTATTGGCCATGTTCTATGTATGGTCAGTGTATTGGCCATGTTCTATAATCTGGTTGTTGTGGTATGCAGGTAATGGAAGAGCTCCTGCTAGCCACAGAGGATGTGATGAGTAATAAGACTGGGTGTGTGCAATCTGTAGCCCTGAGTACGGGCAGCAGGTCAGCTGATGATAGCATAGCTACCTGCAGCAGTCGGTCACCTGAGATAGACTACGAGAATGCAGTGATCAGGGATGTGAGAATTCTACTAAATAATGTCCTTAATGAGGTGACATTCAGTGGAGAAGATTCCAGTGTAGACGAGAGCTTATCTTTAGTTCCGACCTCATATGAGAAGGTGGTGGTGAAGGGGCACGAGTTGTGTGTTTTCGTAGATAAAAATGATTTAGCTGTGAGAGTGGAGAGCAAGGCAGGTGAGGAGGACGAGGAGGGTGAGGAAGCACACCTCACCCAGCTCCCTGAAAGAGATGTTCTGGTAACCTCATTATGTGTAAGCCGAGAGGTTACTGTAAGCCGAGAGGTTACTGTAAGCCGAGAGGCTACTGCAGCCATGAATGACATGAACCGAGAGGAGGTGCAGGCTGTGGATATACAAACTATGGTATCTGAGGAATTGGAAGCAGGCAGGAAAGATGAAAGTATAGGACGCAATTCATCACATGAATCAATGCCTGGGGTTGATGATGAAGACGATGACAATGTGTCCATTGTAAATCTGTGCATGTCTGGAATATTAGATAAAATAGAGAACACAGGCTGTACTAGTGAAATATTAGCTAAACTACAGAACACAGGCTATGCTACTGAGGTGTTAGATAAAGTAGAGAACACAGACTCCACTACTCTAGTATTAGATAATCTAGAGAGCACAGGCTCTACTACTGAGGTGTTAGATAAATCAGAGAGCACAGGCTCTACTACTCTAATATTAGATAAACTAGAGAGCACAGGCTCCACTACTCTAGTATTAGATAAACTAGAGAGCACAGGCTCTACTACTGAATTGTTAGATAAACTAGAAAACACAGGTTCTACTACTCTAGTATTCGATAAACTAGAGAACACAGGCTCTACTACCGAAGTGTTAGATAAACTAGAGAACACTGGCTCCACTACTCTAGTATTAGATAAACTAGAGAGCACAGGCTCTACTACTCTAGTATTAGGTAAACTAGAGAGCACAGGCTCTACTACTGAAGTGTTCGATAAACTAGAGAACACAGACTCCACTACTCTAGTATTAGATAAACTAGAGAGCACAGGCTCTACTACCGAATTGTTAGATAAACTAGAGAACGCAGGCTCCATTACTGTAGTATTAGATAAATTAGAGAACACAGGCTCTACTACTGAAGTGTTAGATAAACTAGAGAACACAGGCTCTACTACTGAATTGTTAGATAAACTAGAGAACGCAGGCTCCATTACTCTAGTATTAGATAAACTAGAGAACACAGGCGCCACTACTCTAGTATTAGATAAACTAGACAGCACAGGCTCTACTACTGAAGTGTTAGAAAAACTAGAGAGCACAGGCCCCACTACTCTAGTATTAGGTAAACTAGAGAACACAGGCTCTACTACTGAAGTATTCGATAAACTAGAGAGCACAGGCCCCACTACTCTAGTATTAGGTAAACTAGAGAGCACAGGCTCTACTACTGAAGTGTTAGATAAGCTAGAGAACACAGGCTCCACTACTCTAGTATTAGATAAACTGGAGAGCACAGGCTCCACTACTGAAGTGTTAGATAAACTAGAGATCACAAGCTCCACTACTGAGGTGTTAGATAAAACAGAGAACACAGGCTCCACTAAAATGCATGCAACAGATGCTTCACGCTCTACTGGGTTGATAAGCAAGCCTCGGCTCCTAGCTACTGACGCTGTGACCAAGGTTTCTAGATCTTCCACTGTGAGTGAGCAGGCAGCCTTTGACTCTGCTAAGGAGGCAGCTTCGGACTCTGCTAAGACTGCTAGAATTTCTAGTGGATCCCTCTTTATGACTAGAGATGAGCTGATAGAGGAATGTATAAAAGCAATGCAGCTTTGTATCCAGAGATATCCTCTGCACTATAAGAGCTACTTTCAGCTTGCCAGGACTTACCTCCATGATAAAAGCAGAAAAGTTAGTATATCATAATGTGTGGAGGTTAATGTGTATGTATGAGGGAGTCAATGTGTATGTGTGAGCAGGTCAAGGTGTGTTGCTGGGGAATTCAATGTGATTTGTATTGTGAGCTATGTTGCATGATCTTGGCAGTCTTGTGTTGACTAATGGGTACGGTAGCAATAGTGTGGTGTGATCAAATCTGATATTATTTCACTTATTTCTATTTTTATCCATGAGATATTCATAATTTGCTGCCAAGCAATGAACTACTGACTCATCATGTGACATCTACTGACTCATCATGTCACATCTGCTGACTCATAATGTGACATCTACTGACTCATCATGTCACATCTACTGACTCATCATGTCACATCTACTGACTCATGTCACATCTACTGACTCATCATATCACATCTACTGACTCATCATGCCACATCTACTGACTCATCATGTCACATCTACTGACTCATCATGTCACATCGACTGACTCATCATGTCACATCTACTGACTCATCATGTCACATCTACTGAATCATCATGTCACATATACTGACTCATCATGTCACATCTACTGACATCATGTCACATCTACAGACTCAACATGTCACATCTACTGAGTTGTCATGTCGCATCTACTGACTCATCATGTAACATTGTTGACTTTATTGATGAACGTATTTGTTAACATTCCTTATTGTATAAACTGTGTGATTTAGGATTTAGACAAAGTACAAGATCTGCTGCTAGGCAACACTGCTAAACGAAAGGATGACAAATTTGTAGCACAGGGTCTTTTCCAGGATAGGAAGCATAACAACTTCTTTAATGTAAGTGATTATCATCTTGTGTTACCTCACTAGAGCAGTAGAGCTTAAAAATTACCACACCTCACTGTCAGACCTCACTTCCAATATAGTTCCAACACCCAACTTAGTATGTGAGTTGACATTAATGATTTTATGTGATGCACAATTCCACCGAAAAAGCAACCAGAACATCAAATCGTTAAGTTAGAAAAGACATGTTGATTTTCTGACATCTTTACGTAGTCACCACAGTCAAAGTAGTGTAGTGGATTTTTGGGTGAGGAATTAGAGTTGTCCACCGCTGTGCGTTCCACCACGGAGCTGCTCAAGCAAGAGTAGTACTTTCCTATAAGGCTTATGATCCAAACGCGTGAGATTATCAGACTTCTGCTGCTTGGGCTAGATACTTGTAATTTTATTTGCAGATGGCTCACCCTTGGCCCTATCTCTGTTCCAAATTTAGAGGGTGTAGGCCCAATCGTATAGCTGCTAGGGTCCGGCAAAGTGCGGCCCGACCCTACCGATAATTGTCCAAATCAACTAGTAACTAGCCTTGACTAAACTCCTTCCCTCTGAGCAACACTACCTTGTAACTTGCAAGCTATAGAGTCGGACCAAGTCTGACCAAGCCTGACTCTACTTTTACACTGCAGTCCAACCCTAGAACTGACCCAACACTGCCTACTGGGTCCTGCCACCGGTTCAGCCTTCGTCCCGAACAAGCCCAGCCTTCCTACTAATCACTTGCAAATATCTATTGAGATCGGACCTTCCCTGGTCCAGCCCGCCCCACACTTAGAAGAATCTGACGATAATTCTAGTTCCTTATTTAATAATAATCACAGCGTCCGACTGGACACTTAGTACTGTAAGATAATAATCCAAGCTAATCCAAAACTTTTCTGGTCTTAGAAAAAGGTTGCATTTACTTTTATACTAGCTCAGGGGAATTCCAAATACAGTTGGAATTCTCAAATGCATCTAATTGCACTAAATACAACAGGTCATAACTTAAACTCTGAACTCTCAACTCATGGCAAAGTAGCATAGTCATGTGCAAATGCGTGCCACTTTGCACTCAAATGTACTTAGCAGTATACACATCTGTCAGCAACAGTCGTACAGTATTCAACGTAATGCGCTGTGTACAATCACTTCCTGGTTCATTAGTAATCTATCTACAGTTATTGTTGGTAACACGCACAGCACCGGTAGTACTAATACTCGGTCTATAAGTATGCAGTAGAGCATAACTGCTTAGAGGCTGCTCTATATAGTGCCTATATATAGTGTTCAGCAGGGCGCCCAGAGTGATGATACAGCTCCGGCCTGGTGCATTTACACTGATACAATAAAACTGATCATAAATATGAGAATGCTGTTGCTTCTGATTTCATTACTATAGTGACAATATGAGCTGTAGCATAAGCCTGCAGCTCTCCCATTCTATCAGTAGCATAGAATTGATTTGTTCATTACAGTAGGCAAGTAAAAATAATTTTGGCTAAGCAAAAGCCTATGTGAACATTGATATAGTGTTATAATTTTGTAGACCAAAAAATAAAACATAATTGCCTATTATCTTTTTTTCTTTCCCAACTGGCGATAGTGAGGACTAATAGCCCATTGATGATGGGGCGACTGAGACGCCATTAAATCTCTGATGTGGAGGCGACTAAGACGCCATTAAATCTCTGATGTGGAGGCGACTAAGACGCCATTAAATCTCTGATGTGGAGGCGATTAAGACGCCATTAAATCTCTGATGTGGAGGCGACTAAGACGCCATTAAATCTCTGATGTGGGGGTGACGAAGACGCCATTAGTTCCAACTCCATCACCTGAAACGAGTGTGAGATTATGGATCATATTAGAAAATGAGCTTCTTGTGTCAATATTTAGTTTTATTTATTCAGGGAGTGTGGAGGAATCCGGTAGAGGAGATAGAGCGTGCAGGTAGTTTTGGAGCACATTTATATAAGACTATTTACCTGCTGCTGCAATATCTACATGAGAAAAGAGACTACCATCTTCTGTACCAATTACATACACAGCTGCAACGGACCCCTGAACAAGAGAAGTATGTATCATTACTATAATTAGTAGTTTGTCTAGAACATTCTAGAATTAATCCTCTCTTACATCGTCTGCATAATTCTGTGTATTAGTAGGAGTGAAACGATTCGCAATATTCAGAATTTCAATTTCAAGTTGTATGTGTCAGTGCACCTTTAACCATAAATTGGTACATGGGGAGATGTTATACTTAATATGAGCATTTGACTTGTATGAGTATGCATGTATGTGAATATGCGATAGAGTATACTGATCAATTTATTGATTAATTGATTTGATTTCTATTTGTATATTTTAGGAAATTTCTGAAGGATGCTGATCGATTACTGTTGTCTAGTAAAGCCATGGAATTTGCTATTCACTCTCTCTACAAGGTACGAGATTATACCGTTAGGACTTTGCTTGCAGACTTTCCACTTGCGTATTGTGGCTGTATTCTGATAACGAATTTACCTTGGGATGCTTGACTTGATTCTGACCGAGTCACAAATTATCCGCCAAGACATGGGCTCGAGTATTACAAGTTAGAGGATGAGCTGGAGGTTTTCATCCCATAGAAGGAGTTTGGTTGGAATGTTATATGCCATTCAGTAGTTTGAGATTTGTGGTTTGGGGTTGAGGGTTTAGATCCCAGGCTACTGCACGCCATAGTACATGTCTACCGGAGTTTCCCTTCCGTAGAAGGGGTTTTCCTCCCATAGAAGGTGTTTTCCTCCCATAATAAGGTGTTTTCCTCCCATAGAAGGGATTTTTCTCATGTCCAATCTGACTAAATATTACATCATGCAATGCCCTGCAAGTTTCCCTGAATATAATTGCATTAAAATGATCACTTGAAAAATGTGCTGACCTGCAAATATTATAATCATAATCATCGTTATTCTTATTACAACTGGTTATATATTTATTTTGCTACCTCATAGGTGATTGGCTCTGATAGTGCTGCCAAGGGGGAATATAACTACGCAGCCTCACTCCATCAGGCCTTCAAATGGTTCAACTACTGTAATAAAACTTCTGTCTGCGTGCCTAATGCACAAGTTCTGCTTATCAAAGCCTACAAATCCTACAAACAAGTCTTGGATGAGGTGAGTAAAATACATCTTATATCTTACCCTTGTTATGTAATGATACTAGGCTATGCTAACCACATAAATCAACCATCGTCCTGTGATCGGAGGAATTACTTGGAACAATTACCCACTCGATGGTCCCCAGAATTATACTGCTATGTTTTGTGTTCAACCAGGTTCCTTTTCTTTCAAGTGTATCCAATTCGCCCGACGGCATTATGCGAATATTACTTGTGTACCAGAATATTACTGATAATCAGAACTCCAGGGAGCAACCTTCGGGCTAAGAGTCTTACCCGATCATTCTTAGCAGAGAAATCATTTCTGACCGCAGCGTGAACCGTGGTTCAGTTCTGCTACAGCGTGAGCCATGGTTCAGTTCTGCCACAAACACTTGAAATAGCTTTCAGCCCGTAGTATGATGTTCCCAATGCAGTCCCAATGCAATGCAGGCGATATTAGTATATCAGCCTATGACTGGACAGCTGCCTCAACGGTAACTAATTTACTCTCTGCTCAATTTCTTGAGCATGCATAAGTCATTGATGAGATTTGACAAGCCATTTCCTGTTGAATAATCTATTCTTTGAGTTTTCATGATTGCATAGCTTAGAACAGAACTTATCGACCATTCTTTGGACATTAAGGGTGCTGTACCATTTGGGATTTAGACCCAAAATTGGCTGGGACAATTAAATATACAGGTATATACAGATCTTTGAAATCTTGTATCTTCACTAATTGCATTGTCTCACTAGCCTGCAATCAGCGTTGTTTTCATTTCATTACAATAGGGATACGATGCCACTGTTAAAATTCTCATCACTGAGGCTAAGGAGTTCTGCCAGCAGATGTTCTCCTCGCGTGCC
Organism: Himantozoum antarcticum; assembly: GCA_027564295.1. Classification (NCBI taxonomy): domain Eukaryota; kingdom Metazoa; phylum Bryozoa; class Gymnolaemata; order Cheilostomatida; family Bugulidae; genus Himantozoum; species Himantozoum antarcticum. Next base: position 6,663 of record JAOQGN010149828.1, on the reverse strand, counting down.
AAAGACAAGAGTAAAGCCGACAGCAAACAGCCAGCATCTGTTACTGACAGTCCCAAGTCTCAGCGCCATAGTGCAGTCACAGTAAAGGCACGGGACACTGCCGATGTGCCCCTTCCTCCTGTCAGAGGAAGTCTGCAGTCATTTGATAAGTCTAAGGCTGCCAGGGTAGTGCTGTCCTCCATTAGAGCAGTGGCTAGCGGTGCTGCTGACAACTTAGCAGCCGTAGAGGTCAGTGGCGCTACGAAGGCTAAACCAACCACTTCTGTGGACATACCAGCCCACTCTTGGCTCTACAAATCCAAACAGGGTGCATCTGTATTAGCAAGCATGTTTGAGAAGCCTAAAAATAGTTCCTCATAGCTTTAAACTGTATGAAGATAAGCCTCGAACTTTGTGATCTAATACAGCGATATATGTCACCGTATCTGACCACCCATAGTCAACTTGTGTGATCTGATACTGGTATATTTATATCACTGTATCAGACCACCCATAGTCAACTTGTGTGATCTGATACAGTGGTATACCCTATCATGTCAGTGTATTAGACCACCCATAGGCAACTTGTGTGGTCTAATACTGGCATATTTATATCACTGTATCAGACCACCCATAGGCAACTTGTGTGATTTCATACAGTGACACGTCAGCTACAGCGCTGTCAATATATAAAACAATGGAAACGTGTAACATTAGTGTCCTCAAGTCCAGTCTTTAACAATATTGAACTGATTTTAGACTCGCCCACAACTGAAATTAGCCAGAATCAAACTAGCTGAGAATGTTAGTGTTATACATTATGTAGTTGTTCCAAAACTTTGAATATTTCTTACAATTGACCTAACTTACAATTGACCTAATTTTTATTCCACTTATGAACTGTTTATAGGAACTGTTTGTAGGATAGTGTAAATTAGCAACCAATTAGGCTGTTGTACTGCTTTACATGTACTAATATTTCTACTACTAGTTTAAATATTCTGTACGCTATGCACTTTATGATATTTGTAAATATATTAGGTTGTGTAAATATGATTTGAAGTTCAATTTTCTTTAATTGCAGTTTTTTACGCTTCTATTTTTTGCACCACACTCCCATACCTTTCCGATCTTTCTCAAGTGATACTGTGCAATTTCAGCCCAATCACAATGGAGGTTGCTCACATTGGCCTCTTTAACTCATCATGGCGATTTACTCTCACCCAAGACGACTTTCCGGGCCAAGGAAGATATTATTACATTATCAATTACTATATTGTTAACACTGTTAATATTCGAGTTTCAGATTTTACCGCCGTCAAAGCTAGAAGGAATACGGTCCAACAGTATACACGCCACTTTAGTCCTACAGCAGAGACGCAGGTTCGAGTCTCACCTACAACCTGGAGGTTTTGACTAATATATATTATCGTGCAGTGTTTTGATCTTTATTTTCGTGATAATCCAATTTCTGAGCGAGTTGAACAATGCCTATCTGATCTCCAGTATTTTACATGCTGATCATAACACTGAGATTGAAGAATAACTGTAGGGTTAAGTACATGGGCACTGAGGTTGTCCCTTCGCTCCCCTTTCTCTTCATTTGCTTATATCTTTCCTTCTCCAGAGAAAGAAAGATATAAGCAAATGAAGAGAGAAAGGGGAGCGAAGGGACAACTCCTCAGTACCCATAGTTAAGAATCTTACGAAGAATTTTTAGCATGTCAATCTTTTTGTACCTCAGCTGAAATGAAACCCAAAACCTCACAAGAGAGTTACCATGATATTAACCTCTCGACCTCGACTCAACCCTACTCCATAAGTTGGCTTCTTCTATTAACCTCTCGACCATCCCTACTCCATAAGTTGGCTTCTTCTATTAACCTCTCGACCATCCCTACTCCATAAGTTGGCTTCTTCTATTGACCTCTCGACCATCCCTACTCCATAAGTTGGCTTCTTCTATTAACCTCTCGACCATCCCTACTCCATAAATTGGCTTCTTCTATTAACCTCTCGACCATCCCTACTCCCATAAGTTGGCTTCTTCTATTCTCGCACATCGTATTATAACTGTGATATCAACCATAGACCTACATGTATTTCATAGACGTATATAATGGGTCTATTATAGTTGATACTTATTATCACCTCATCCACAGCATGCACAAGTCTCTACTTTGCTAACATAATTATTGGCGTTGGTGAATTTCTGACATCGTGCTAGATGAAGCTTCTTGCAAGATGAGGTACATGTATATGAACCTAAACAATACCTTATTTGATCAGACAAGACATGTTGGACTATTCTACATGTGTATATAGTATAGTGTAGTTATGACGAGAAGAATATCAACCATGTAGTTAAGTATAATCAAATAATTAAAGGTCCTAGGAGCACTAAGATTTTATCACCCAAATCTTGTGTGCAACCTGGGTAGAATATATTACAGCAGTATAAACCAGCTAAAGCTTCCTATATAACTAGCTAGAAGGAAATCATGGCCTGGGTTACTGGGTACTTGGGCTAGTCATGTGATGCATCTCATTACATCTGGGACTCATATCGCAGCACAATATTTATCAATGGGAAATGCCCAATTTTCAAAATGCAATATCTGGAAAAAAATATGGTACCATTTTTTGTATACATGTATGTATACTTACATAATGTGTATTTTCATCATCAATAATAATAATAACAGGAAATACTAACAATCTCTATTGAGTGATGAAGGCCTATTTGTACAGTAGCAGAGCTATTTATGGTGCGGAGCCTAGAATGTACTTTTAGAGTAGATAATATTTTTGATATTTGATTAGTATAATTTAATAAGTTAAGTTCATTATATGTATATAATATTTAACAGTATGATTTTGGTTTGCGAAATGTAATTCATGTTTATTTGCAATTTTGCAGCCTGTTTGTCGACCTCAACATATACACGAGTACAAGCTAACAGCTTATTCATTGTACGCTGCTGTCTCTGTTGGTCTGAAGACTGAAGACATCATTGAATATCTTAGAAGACTGAGCAAGACCTCTATACCAGATGGAATTGTGCAATTTATACAGGTAATTTGATGTTAGGTTATTTTGCTAACTGAAAATACAATCACTGGAAGTCAAGTCATTAATTATAGGACATAGATTTGTGGTTTGGTTTATAATGGATTATCAAACGACCTTGACGGCCTGTTATGGTGCTTTCAGTTGTCTGGATTTTTGTATAATTTCATGGAGTTGTCCCGCCTTTGTTTGGGTTTGCAGGTTGAGATGATGTTGTATTGCAACATAGCAAGTTAATTGCATTTTTGAGTGGTTGCATTCTATTTTGTGGGCACTGCAATGTTCTATACATATTTGCCTATTTATTCCCAACTATTTGAAAGTTAGATATTAATTATGAAGACGTGGGGAATTGCAACCAGAAATCTCACTAGTTTATCAACCCTAATGTTATCTCTCTTTCTATTGTGATAAAAAATCCATTGAGTGAAGAACCATCTACTCAACCTCTAGTAACGGCTTATGGTGCTACCTTGTGACTTTCCATTATAAGGGTTGTCCTCATTGGCAGTAATTACAACGAAAAACACTAAACAAGATATACATGTATGATAAATAAAATTAATAAACTGTCCATACTTTCTGGAGTTATCACGAAACTTTCAGACAGTTACTTCAAAGTGGTGGGCATAATTTATTATGTTATTACCATCTGGGCACATGTGTGTGGAGGTGACGTTTAGTGTTGTTTTTCTGGAATCTGTACAGTAGCAAAATCAATACAAACAAAGTGAGGATTCAGAAAATTGCTGGCTAATTGATAATAATAATAATAATAATCGGGCTGTGACTTGATCGCGATTAATTACAAGATTACAAGATTAATTATTGATTGCAAGATTAACCTTATTATGTTATTCAACGTATTATCAATTATTACAGACTAGTTTTACTTTTCATTGAGTATATTGGAATGCAGTTAGCATAGTTTTCCACTTCCTGCGTAAAAATTAATAAATGGTGAGTATTTGGTAGTTATTGAAAGGCAGAGATTTCTACAAATGAGGATGCGCCACAGGTCCAATCAATACTCAACTAGTACTCCAGTAGAACTTGTTACTATGCAAAATATAGATTCCAGGCCATATATAACAAGACAGACAGAAGACAGAAGACAGATAACATACAATACTTATTTGTTTTTCATTGAATAAATTCTAGGTAAATGAGCATGGTAAATGGTAATGAAGGGTAAATGGTAGTGAATAGTATAAAATAATTTGAGATTTCTTTATATTGATTCACAAATTTTCTAAGATCAAAGGCAATGTTATTTAAGATTCATTTTGTCAAGGTGTCAGGGTCAATTATGATCTCCGGCCATCTCACCGTCCTAAATACTGTAATATATTAATAATTTTATTAAATTTAACGGGATTTTTATAAGTAATTTTCTCTAAGCCCCAATAAAAATGTCTAGACTTAGATGCATGAACATGTTACAGATAAGGCTGTCACCATTTGGCTGAACGTATTATTATTTCTCACTGGTTGCAGTTCAAGTTGAAGGTTTAGACTGAGCAACGGTTTGCATATCGGTTTGCATAGCAGTTTGCATATATTATGCAAACCGTTGCTCACAGTCTAAACCTGCAACTTTAAATAGCCCTAGCCTTAGTTTTAAATTATAGATAACCAACCATTACCGGGTGGGTGACCACACCATCCCTTGTTATTATTCACACGTAATATTAGTACACAATATTATAAATCAATGTACCAATGCTGTTGTATCATGTAATATAACTAATCCAAGTTGATGGGATTAAGTAGCATAATTATATAAACTGGGCCGCTGGGCCATCATTATTTGACACTTCGACTTTGGATTCAATAAAGCTAACTTATGCTAAATTCTACTCTCTCCTATTTCTCGAGCACTACTAAAGATTTGCAGCACCACACACGCTCTAAAGTAAATCAATGCAAATGTAAAATCAATAAAGCGATCAAATGAATAAAATGTAGATTGATTATCAAATGTAAATTAATCACATCAATCAAATGTAAAATCAATGTAAATGGCAATAACAAGACTTTTGTTATTGCCTAAGCAATCACAAACGCTTTGGGTCAGTTTTACGGACGTTTCGTGACTGCCGTTTGGATTATAGATTATGGATTGGGGTTTTGGGTTGGGGCATCTAGGTACCCCCATCTAATGCGAATAGACCCGGATTCGAGTTTAATAAGACATTCTCAGCAGGCGAAACAAACTAAATAAGTTATTAAGCAATGCTGCTATACGCACTACTAGATACTAGACATGCATATTAAACCCAAAGATAACCAGTGTGAAAACGGGGAGGTTATATTATAATGTGGCTTCCCCGTTTTGACACAGGCATTTTGTCATAAATGGGACCTTTCTACTTCATCCATTGATTAAATAGTAGCACACCTGTTCCTTGTTTATCACATTCACATCTTCGATGTACTATTATTATTTTGCTAAGCTTAGCAATGTGTGGTACTAAAAGAAAATTGAAGGAGTTAATAATTGATCTGATAGGAACACATCTTTGTTTGCTTAAACTCTTTCAATTAAATAGCAAGCTAAGAATAAATGTTGCAACACTGGGGAATGATAGACAAACGCATATTAGACCCAAAAATAACCATTATGAAAACGGGAAAGTTTTATTATAATGTGGCTTCCCCGTTTTCACACCGGTTTTTGTCATAAATGGGGCCTTTCTACTTGATCCGTTGATTAAATAGTAGCACATCTGTTTCTTTTTTACCACATTCACATCTTTGATGTACTATCAATAGTGATGATTTTGCTGAGCTAAACAGTGTGTGGTACTTACAGTGCGTGGTACTTACAGTGCGTGGTACTTACAGTGCGTGGTACTTACAGTGCGTGGTACTTACAGTGTGTGGTACTTACTGTGTGTGGTGGTACTTACAGTGCGTGATACTTACAGTGTGTGGTACTAAAAGAAAATTGAAAGAGTTAGTATTCTGATATTGAATTGATGAATGCTTGGAGATTCATGTATTATAGGCAGCTATAAATGATATTAATATGTTGGCTTATATACATGTACCATCATAAAACTTTCAGACGATCACTAATTATAACCCTCAGGTACTTACTACCGCCTGGGCACAAAAGTACATGAGAGTGACTTTCGGCTTTTCTCCCGACATCACTGTGAACTTCACCCTATGTTGTCATTGCACAAAGCTAACACTGAAGTCTGCTACAGACAACAAATGTGTCAATTACAATGTAAATTGAAATTGATGCCTTTGAGTTGAAGTTGATGTAAATTTGTGGTACTACTAATATGATTGGTTATTTTTATGGCCAAAAGATTAAATTTTATTGCTTGAACTGCTATCCCACGACCAGAGGCGAGCCGTAGGGAGTTATATGACAACACACACGGGGATTACTAGGGTCCATACCATTTTTTGAACAAAATGTCAAATTTGAAAACTTTTTCCATAGCCACATTTTTGAAGACAACTTACATTTTAAATGTAATTATTATATAAAAAAGAAAATTGCGTGCCGCAAATTCACAACATTGGTGAAAATCAAAATATTTACCTTTTTAATGTAGTTTTCAGTGAAAGTCAATTGTTTCTTTTGCGCCTACTAC
>JAOQGN010149717.1:0-11369 GCA_027564295.1 Himantozoum antarcticum | reverse complement strand
GCATGAATGTGTAAACAACTCCTAAATTTTTAGTGCGTCAGTTTCAGCGTGGCACAACCACTTTAATCTACCAAGCTACAGTACACACTGACGACCAAAATGCAGATGAAACGTACATTGGCCTTACCGAAAACACCCTCAAAACGCGTTACACCAATCACAACGCTTCCGTTAACAATCCCAATAAGAAGCTTAGCACAGAGCTCAGTAAGCACATATGGCAGCTGAAAGAGAATAATGTTAAATACTCTTTTAGTATAATATGGTCTATACTAAAGAATGCCAAACCATGCAGCAGCATAAACAGCAGGTGTAACCTATGCCTCTGGGAGAAGTTTTTTATCATTTTTAAACCATCCATGCTTCACTGAACAAGTGGAATGAACTGGTCTCCACTTGCAAGCATACTAGAAAGTTTTTATTAATAAATATTGAAGGTTGGGTACAATTCATATACATACATATATAACATGTACATGTACAGACTTTTAGCTTTTATAAACAATCGGAGATTCTTACATCTAATTACCTGTTTTATTAATCTCTCTAGTTTTACACAGCTTTATAGTTCAACTCCCAAGTAATACCATAATTATCTCTAGTTACACTTTGACGCCATGGTCATAAGAGCAATTTTTTCTGATGAATGCACATGCATGAAACTTTAAGTCATAAATATTGCTTTTATCAAAACTGTACTTTTACTTATCTAATTTTATATATCACTCTAATATTTTATTGAGCACACTGATGCGTATAATTGCAACCTCACTTCACAGTTATATATATATATGTAATTATATATATACAATTTAATCTCCGAAAGCATTTCAATATGTATTTCTTACTGTTTTGTGCAGATGTAGAGATGCACACTTGGTTTATTTTCCTCAATCGAGGTTATACGGTTTTTGGTTGGTTATTATTACCGTTTTCGGATGATAGATTCAAATTTGACTTGTGTCAAACCATTGTGCTGTGTCAAATTATTTGTGCAGTTTTGCAAACTATGGTACTAATTTACAGTCAAGAAAATTAAAAAATAGAAGCCAATCTCTTGATGTTGCAAGAATTATCTCGCTCTAATAAGCTGAGGGTGGTGACCTCCGCTCAGTTGGGTCTAACAAAGCAGATAAATGTACGTAATTGAAAAAATATATTGCCATATTGGTAAACATAATTATAATAGACAGCTTCCAGCAGTGTTGTATCAACGTTTTACGTATTCATCCTCAGCCATTTGGTTGATATCCAGCTAGCACTGTGAGAAAGAGATTGCAAGTATATGAGTGTGCATTGAATTACATTAGACCATCCAATTAAAACTTTAATGTTGCAGAAAAAAAACTTGTCAACTCTAACAGGAACTGAAGTCTAACAGTAACAAAGATTCACTAAGCTGCCGTTTCTTGGTTAGATATTTGGATGCTGGCTAAAGAGATTGATTTATATTTAGCTGATGTTTATTTCCAGCTTGGGGGAAAGAATGCTGGTGTGATATTCAGTGATGCCGACTTAGATAAATGTCTTGCCACTATAGTGAGGTATGATAATTATTGGTTGTAGATTGTTATATGACGGTCAGAGTAGTCTGAGATTCTGAGATTGGTGGTTTGGGTTCGGGTTTGATTGTTGAGGTTTTGGGGTTTGCATCACAGGCTAATGCACGCCATTGCCATTCTACATGTCTACCTAATTATTTATCTTGTTGCTAATCACTTTCATCTTTTTAAAATCGTCAACTCTCCAGTTATTTAGTGCAATGATGGAGAAGAGACTAAGAGCAGAGTTTCCTTTGCCATGAGATACTACCTCTCACATCCTCCCTCTTTTCCATTGGCTATAATTAGTAAGATAAAATAATGATAGCAACATCTGAAGCAATAGTAAACTAACCAACCACACATACTCTTATTGCTGTATCTTTCATTAAAATATGTTGATGTGTTACGCAATAATTGTAATGTTGTAGGTCATGCTTTGCCAACCAAGGGGAGATTTGCCTTTGCACTGAAAGGATCTTTGTTCAGGAGGAAATATTTGACGAGTTCTTACAGAGATTTGTTGCCGAAACAAGGTATTACATCCTATATGAAAGTAATTCCTATATTCCTAAAGAAGGAATCTTTAAACACCCTTGCAAACAATTCCATGCAAACAGCTCATTTACTTTACACTTATACTAAGTATACCATGGCTGCTGACTATACTCCATATGCACCAGTAGCAAACTTGCATACCATAGTCATTCTGGTATGTTAAACTCTCTCTTGCCTCTTGCCATTTATCAATTATTGATAGACGTGGCTCTGCAAATCCAAACCTTGCAATATTTTAAAACGCGTGCAAAAGGGCTACTGCGGCTCAGATTTTTAAGTAATGTCACCGTGTTATGCAATATGCAACATGCAATTTAAATATTACATGATCTGCTGACATCATCATTTGCAATGTATGCTATGTAGTTATGTTACAGGAAAGTTGATTGCTTCACATGACCATTGTGTTGAGACAACTGAGAACAGGCTGTTTTACTAAATTCATGTGCACCATAACCTTTGAATGTCTCCTGGAAAGATTTCCATAATCACCTGATATAATCAATTTATTGCTCTTATAGGAAACTGAAAGTTGGGGATCCTGCAGCGTCGGATACAACTACCGGTGCTCTGGTAAGCAAGGAACACATGGAGAAAATCAAGAACTACATTGACTTAGCCGTAAAGGAAAATGGTAAAATACAATGTGGGCATATTGTTGATGATCTGTTGCTGCCAAAGAAAAACAGAAATGTAAGATAGCAATAATTAATGACTGAATTGGACATTTCTCCTGTCAAGGGAAGCAACCAAAAGACAATTAAAATACAGCTATGATATATTCAGTGTTACACATAAAGTGATTTGCTATTCTGGCAAATAACAAATTTTCTCATTATTTATCCCTTTCATACTCCACGGATTAATCTAGCAACAACTGGTCAACTTATAGCACAAACAATGGAACGCAGTAGGTACAAAACATTACTAGCGAATTAAAATTTGATATTAGGAGTTGCCTTCCCTAAAAGTAAATTATAAGTGGAGGTAGACAACTACTTGATAGCTGAGGAATGCGATATCCATTCATAACCTCTGATGCCTATTTAAATCATGGAAATCTTGATATAGTTGTTTGAAAATAATTTTAATATTCATTTATTAATTAACTTAAAATATTAATAAGAATAATATTTGAGACTAATATATTGCTACTGTCATATTCGGTTTTCATTTAGGGGTACTTTATCTTGCCTACAGTAATAACGGGATTAACTGATGACAGTAGAGTTAATCAGGAGGAGATATTTGGGCCTGTAGTTACTGTAACTCCTTTCAGCACAGAAGAGGAGGTGAGTGTCATAGTACTGTACGCTTAGGATCGGATATATATATATTATGTTAGATATTGCTATACCGTATACATAGCTTGAAATCGAGCCCTTCACTTTCCCAATGTAGTGATTATTTTATTTTATTTACTTTATATTTATAATTAATTTATTTTAAAGCTCATTATTTAAACCTCAGGTGACAAATGGAAGTTGACATCTTTTCTAGACATAACAATGTTATTCCATTCCTTGCCTTCATTGTATGTGATAAATATGTAAATGCTGTCAAGTGTCGAGAAACTATCTTTGCAAATGGTAGCATAATTTCTCTAGATTCTACCATGTTCAATATACTGGAATTGAAGATTTTTTATTTTGAATTTGGATTTCTGAAAATAAATAAACCCATTGCTACCTGCAATTTAAAGAAATCTTTTCATAGTGAATTTTTCCACAATGTTGAACTCCAGCCTACTACTTTGCATTGCCCGTGAAGTTACCACTCTGTGAAAGTGTAATTATTAATGCACAATTAATAATATTGTGTATAATAATGTGTATAATATTATTGTGAATAATTAATATTTGTGTTTGTTAATTATTTATGCACAATAATTAATTCATGCATCAATCCGGTTTGGCAAAGAATTCTGGTAAATATATGGATCAATCAAAATATAGGGTCAGGGCAAATATTGTCTCCTAGCCTTTGCAACCAAAGTCAGGCAAATCTAGGTCGAATGTCTTAACTGACGCAGGGCAGCAGCACTCGCCCTCGCAAATCACTTCGATGCCCGCATGTGTCAATTTATTGTTTATTCTATGAGAATTGAAATACTTGTAACACTGACGGTATGTGTAACTGCTGATTAATCTGGCATGGAGTCGGGGTGTAACTATCTAGCAATTGCGCTCCACACTGATAGACTTCGGCGCAACTTAATCTACTGACTTACCGATTCTAGTTTGAACACTCGGTCACCAAGTTTCAACTGATTGTTATTGTTTCAACGTGTTAAAACTGTTCAAACGTGTTCAAATGTCATAATAACATTTTGTTTAAGGTGATTGATAGAGCCAACAATGTAAAATTTGGTTTATCTGCCAGCGTTTGGTCAAAGGATGTCGGCAAAGTTCACCGTGTTGCTCAAGCACTTGATGTAAGTTGCATCGGATAGTTATTCAGATTTGCTGTAGATTTCTGTATAACTGTTCTGTCTACTAACTACTACATTAAGTAAGCTATAATTCTCAGCTTGATTGTTTCTGTTATTTTGTTTGTGGGCTAGAGGAAATATCTATACCTGGTCACTAAGGAGTTGCATCCCTTTAGGTATATGATTTATATGGCGATTTAGTATTCAAACCCACGTTTTCCACCTGCCTTCCTACGTCCTGCCTACCTATACCTACCTATGCCTACCTAATCTATAGGGTATAAACACTATGTAAAGACAGCCTGTCCATTGTATTATTAGATAATCTGTCCTGCGCGAGGAGTCGAGCATCGTAAAAAGAAATTGGTACATTGCATTCAATAAACATGTATTGCCAATCGCTACCCGATAATACGAACATGTTATTTGGCAGAATATAAAATAGAGATTTTTTGGTTTTTGACCTGGAGGTTCCTCATCTGCTCTCTGCAGAATTCTCTCTGCAAAAACTTATTTTACGGTGAAAAAATTAATTTGAAAATAAGAAGGCTAATTTTCTTAGCTTGACAATGTTGTCAGATAATGTTTATATTCTTGTGGCTGAAATGGTACAGTGATTTATTACCAAATTGGTACTTGAATATGAAAGCTGCTTCATTACATTCTAGTAGGTGATATTGAAATGCAACCACATGAAACATAAATGGAAACTATTGAAATGAACTTGCGGGCTTGCTAATGTTGCTTGCTGCCAAACTGCGCTTACCAAATGTTGGTTAGCTTTCTTGTGATATTATAGCAATAATTGGTATTGTAGCAATAATGGGTATTATAGCAATAATGGGTATTGTAGCAATAAGGGTATTGTAGCAATAAATGGATATTGTAGCAATAATGGATATTGTAGCAATAATGGATATTGTAGGAATAATAGACAAGGTTAAGGAAACAACACGTCTTTGACGGAGCGTTAAAAAGATGTTTTATTAAAGCCCCTTTGCAGATGTATACAGTGATAGTGAATAGAAGCAGATACAAGTACAGCAGATATATAAGTTTGCATCTGATCGCAATGTCAGGAACACAAGTAGTGACTGGAACATTACATTCATAGCTAGATTTCAGTGGTAGCGGAGTTTCTCAAGAATTTTCTATGATGTAATAAGCTAAGTAGCGCTGCAATATTAAGTGGTCAATTGTAGTTAATTCCGGTGTAGATAGTAATTGTCCATACCATAGGTTCCACGTACAGGAGCAGCTTGTGTATGCGTCTAGGATAGTAGTGGAGTTGTCCGTCCTCATCTGTTCAACGATGATTGCTTACCACTAATGCAATATCCTTTTGGAACTGACTTACGACCAAAATTTGGGAGGCACTATTAACTAACGTCCATATCACTATTATAGTGTAGAAGGAGCATACACTGCATTCAGCATAGTATCTCTCATCTAACCTATTAATAAATTTATCTGGGAAGTGGAAGGGGATGGAGACTGAACTTATGGAATCAGCCAATCAAATGCGCGTGTTCAATACTCTATGTTGCGTACTGGTGATGAATGGCTAAATGAATTTCTCAGAATAACAATACAAATCTAATGCTAATTATCGATAAAAAAAAGTAGCTCTCAATTGCCTAAAAATACAATTCAATATCAATCCCCCATAATAAAAATAGCTAAAGGCCAGAAATCAATCTTATCGCAATTGGATATTCGTTATCAAAATAAGACATGATAAACATGAGCTAACCGCAATTTTCAGCAATCCATCTGCACTTTATAGAGCATTCCTGTCATAGCCTTGAGACCTGAGTAGTTTTCTAGTTTGTTGGAAAGAGCACTTGCTCTTCCATCTAAATGGCTAACATTTATTGACAAGAAGCAAAGCTAAAGGAAGTACTGCCTCAAAACTTGACTGAAAATACCGAAAAAACGTAACTCGGTCATATTTTTACAGAGGATATTTAATAACCTATTGATCTAATAACATTATATATAATTTATTTGACCCATTAATTGGTTTTTTAATTAATGCGGCCACAAATAAATACATAAATAGTTCTGAGTGGTCTTAAAAAGAAAAGTAAACTTGAGATTATTCTCTTCTGAAGTCGAGAGTTGTCTTTTCTTTGTCCTTTCTCTACACAATTCCATCTACTCACCATCATTTTAGCAATATGAGACAACTCGAAAACGTATTCAACATCATATCTATAAGTACCACTGAAGTTCAGTCTCCATCCTATTCCACCTACCTATTCTTGTTGTGTGTATTGTTTATGGTTTAGGTGGTAATCCAGTAGCAGAGCTAGTCGAGGGAAACCCACCTAGCCTCCGGTGTTTTACCTGCTGATCAGAACACAGGAATTTTGATCGCAACGGGAATCGAACCCAAGACTTCATAATCGAGGTGCTGCAATCTTAACCACTTGACCATCTCTGCTCCCTATTAGAGAGCTTCTGCTGGCATTATTTTTGAGATAAACTTTGCCTTTGTGTACGATGATATAGATCATTTCTCAAATTCTCATGAATAAAAATAATTTGAACTTTGACCTGTCCCTAGGTTGGAACTGTTTGGTGTAACTGTTGGATGATTAGAGATTTACGGATGCCATTTGGTGGTGCCAAGATGTCTGGCATTGGCAGAGAATCTCAGGATGACTCTCTGGAGTTCTTCACTGAACAGAAAAATATTTGTATCAAGTTGGATGTCTGAAAAGATATGGATAATATTTGGGGTCATCAATGTCTTTAGTTAGTCATGTCTAAAAGCTCATGATGAATTGAATATTGTTTTGGCTGATAAGAACTCTACTTGGTAAATTTATATACCTTACTTATGTTTAAATATAGTGCGTTGGTACTTAGCAATTCATGGGAACTTCTATTTTATTGTTGGTAATCATTTTTTTACATTCCTATTAAATGCGAAATGCGCTGTTATAACATTTACGTGAAGATTAAAACTGTTTGCTCATTTGTAATTTATATTTGTTTTATTATTATTATTAGTACTGACTATATAGACTATTATTATTAGTTTTGACGTTATCCGTGTTATTCTATAAAAAGTCAAGTGGCAGACCATCGGCGTAACATAATACACTAATTGTGCAATCTACTTATTTTTATTATTCAAAGCGGATTGTTTGTAATGTGCAAAGTTTAGGGTGGATAGTCTTATCATGGATGTGGTAGGTCACCAAAATGTATAATATAACTGTTTTCAATTACAACTTTAAACATCTCATGAGAATTATTTTATAGATTTCTTCTATAAAACTTGATGGAACTTATAGATTTCTTTTAATTACGTGGTTACCAAGTATATACCATATATTGGTATGAGCTCAAGGCAGTTATTCGAGCCGTACTTCCTTTCACAGTTTAACTGATTATTGATCAGTAGGCTAAACATTACTTTATTATTAACTGTGTCACAGAATATAAATCCTGTATATAATCAGCTCTCCATTGTGTGTGCTATTTATTCATAGTAATAATCATTGTTTGCCTTCAAAAGATTTTTTAAATGGTTCTTATCAATATGTTCACAGTCGAACAAATTTGCAATAGATTACGATGCTCTTGCTTTATATAGAAGGCATATTTTAACGGTTTCTAAGCCCTTTTCAACTTGGCTTTAATTCGCTAGCAACAGCAAGTCACACAAGTTTACTGGGTACGATTAGTATTGTATATGGCACAAGTTCGAGTATAGACTGTACACTATACTTAAATTTGACAATGGTAAGTAAAAAGTGGGCAATAGATATAGAACAGGATATGTAGTAAATTCTGAAACTGTGCTGATATTTATGTATGTGCTTATGCCATGTTAGTAGCTAGACGTTTTCTTTGCTTTCTCTCCAATATTCCCTTTCCTTCTTTGTTATAATTTATTAGTTTGCTAACTTTTTATTTAGATGTTAATTTAACATTATTTATAGATACAAGGCACACGCGAGAGTTATTTTACTGATGTCAACTGTTCGTGTTATGTTTGAATGATACTATACACCGTTACTGACTTGTAAACCCATCACCATGTCTAGAAGTGCACCTCCTCAGGTAATCCGGCATTGGATGTCTCCTCTGCTAACATAGGCTGATATACTCCGTCAAACTAACTGAAATGTTTCAATTTTATGTTCAGCGTTTGTGATTTCCATGTGTAATCGATCTAAATGATGACTACAGATGGATTATACAAATGACAGCCTGTTGAATCTGATTGCTTTCGTCATCTTAAGTTTTATATATTATTGATAGTGGCAGTTCACAATGACACGGAGAATGCTAAATACATTTTTTTTTTTACTCTGCCATCTTGCAAGTGGAGAATGGCATAAGGCAATCTGCCCTATGCCAGCTGTATTTAGTGAAGCGATATCTTGTTGACATCGTTAAATGTGTCGTGTGATATTCCCAATCTTCTTTTAGGTGAGTATTTTAAAGTTCAACCGACAAGCTAGCCTGGGTTTCCAAGTCCTCTGTGCGTTTGGGGGTGGTGGTGGTGGGAGAAAAGGTTGCCCCTCCACCCACGCACAGAGGGTTTGGAAACCCAGGCTATCAATGATCATGTCATCAGTATTTTTTAGAGCTACAGTTGTATTTACATGTACACTGGCAATAATTATTCGATTTCTATGTGTGCTTGCTCGTTGTTTTATAGCACTGTGTTTATATTCTCTAGTAAATATTTTTCCTAGCCCTTTCTTCTGCTAGTGCTTCTCTTCAAAGATTCCCATGTTTACTTTTCTTGAATTCAGCTGTTGGAATATTTTACCATGAATATTGTGTTACTTTGATATTTTTCTCACAGAGGCGTTCTATAGAGTCATTTATCCCATCAAGTGGTGATCTAGTAATACGAGATAATATAGCCAATGGCATTAACGTGCCGACTGAAAGTTACAGAAAGTCCGGACATCTACGAAGGCCAGCCACCATGGGTGGCTATCGATTCGGTAAACTGAGTATGAGTTCATTCTTTACCAGACACAACCCACACCCTAGGAGAGTCAACCATTTTAAAGGTACATATATATATGCATTATTGTCAGATATTTAACATCACCAAGAATTTGAAGATTGCTATAATATATGTAACAAATTGGTAACATAGCTTATAAAACAGGGTGCAGATCAGCAGCAAGGTTGTTCGGCTAATTGTTGAATACATTTTCCAATTTCTGAAGTTTGATGTGCAGAAGTTGCATTAAGCATGTACCGTTATATCAAAAATTTTCAAAGGTGCTCAATTATTATTATCGATAATATTATGCTAAGGTGCGTAATTAACTAATTATTGAACGAAAACTCCACATTTAGTGAAACTGACTTCCGGTGGGTTAGTTAGTATATGATGGTATATGATACTATACCATCATATACTTTCCTAATAGATATGTCTGTTCTGCAAGCTATGTGTGGAACATGTGCTAAGGCCCAAGCAATGGATATGATTCCAACATTCCATAGACTCCCGTCTCATTTACAAGAAGAGCATGTACCCAAAACCATGTCAATATATTATTACCATTGGCATTTAGTCAAGTTACAGACCTGCATGTCGTCTAGTCCGCCGGTCTGTTACTCATGGTAGAAATTGAAATAGACTGCGAGCTTCATATTGATTACGTTTATTAAGACATACATGTGTTTCGATGTCGGGTTAGTCCCTTTTATTTTGTGAGTGAACTCATTTCTTTTATTTTGTGAGTGAACCGTTGCCGTATATCCAAGTGATAATCATAGTGTAACCAAAGATATAATACATGTATATTGGGATGTACTTGTTTAAAAACATGAATACATTTTTTTTCTCACTTTGTTCTAGTGCTAGTAGCAGACATGGTTACAATGTACTTATTTTATTCCAGGTCTGCTAGATGTTCCCATATGTACAGTGAATGACTTTGATTTCGCAAAAAAGAGCTATGACTTGGAATTTCCACCTAATGGGTTTGCTAGGGATATGTTAGGCCTTCCCACAGAATGTATCAATGTAAACTCCTCACAGTATCCAATGGATACATTAACTGGTCTTCATTATTTCCATCCTCTGAAGAATTTGTCATTTGGTCGGAAACAGCCCAGTACGCCAGGTGAGTTGTGCTTCAATTTATTAATGATAATCACCCAAGATAAAGGTATCTGTATTATCAGCTCTTAATTAATACAAAATCGGATAATGAAACTATTGAATTGACAAATCACTCCTTTGGGAGTAAAAGGAATAGTTTTCAACAGAGCTAAATTACCCCCATGCCTTGTAAAGTTTTAAATGGCATGGAACAAAAAATGTTATGTACATTCTAAACTATTGAAAAAAATATCCAGCACTTTACTTTAGTACATCACATTACCCAATAATCCAGTAAAATGCTCTGGCAATGTCCAAAGTTATCCAAGGTCTATCTGGGTATTGTCACTATATTTAGCACTTGTAATCAAAATAGAGTCTACACAGTGTGTAGTGTGTAGTTCACACAACTAATTATGGGAGAGACGCCTTTGGCATTAAAATGCTAAATGGCAAGAGCTTGAACTTTATGTCCCCTCATTGTACTTGATATAAATCGGTTATGAAATTTATGTGTCATTTCTTTGGTGTACTAATATTGTTACCTCTATTTTACGTAGGTAGACACTTTGTGGCTGAATGTGTTGAGATGCATGGTGGTTAATGGTGGTTAAAATAGTCTGTTATGTGCTAGGCATAGAAAAAAATATCCAGCACTTTACTATAGCACATCACATTACCCAATAATCCAGTAAAATGCTCTGGCAATGTCCAAAGTTATCCAAGGTCTATCTGGGTATTGTCA